>CM033643.1:85767884-85914888 GCA_019512145.1 Engystomops pustulosus | reverse complement strand
ATTACCGCACTAGGAACTGAATATAGTCCCCTCATAGCCTGCATGAAAGGTCACCTTATTCCAAAGAGGTACAAGGCGGACATCATAAAGTTCCAATCTAGGCAATCAAATGCCTTCTCTGCGTCTAAGTAAAAGGGAACCCCTGTCTGTCTTCTTGATAACATCAAGTAGGTCAGCCAATCGCCGAGTGTTGTCTCTGGCTTGTTTATATTGTACAAACTCTACTTGGTCCTTATGTACTAACTCTGGTAACCAGTCCCCTAGTCTATTTCATTTTGTTTCAGATGATGACTATATAATTGCTCTGTGATGTCTTATTTAGTTTGCATATGAATCATTGCAAAATAAGATGGCGCTATATAGATTTATTGTTAGAATTAATACTATTACAGCGGTTTGTGGGGATTCCCTTAAGTAAGGCCAGAACATGGCGTCACTGGCCCAAATGGTTGAGACAAGGAAAAGTTAATGAAAAGATTGAACTAGTTTATAGAAAACTGCATGGAAAACATCTGCATGTGAGGCAGAATTAAATATCACTTAAATGATACAGCTGCAATTGCTTCTGTTGTCTAAAAAGCGGATATGCAATTCTTAATTCTCTCTGGGTGTTTCTTAACCCCTTAACACTCTGCGCCGTAGCTCTACGGCGCAGAGGTACAGGGAATGTATGAAGAGGGCTCACGGCCTGAGTCCTCTTCATACAAGGGTGGGGGTGGGGGTTGCATATTGCAGCAAACTCCCACCGCTAATAACCGCGGTCCATGCTTGCACCGATCGCGGCTATTAACCCTTTCATTGCATTTAAAAGACGTCATCGGGGGGCAGCGATCGGTTGCCATGGTAGCCTCGGGTCTTCGTTTGACCCGAGGCTATCCGGCATCTGCAGATTCGTTACAATGAGCCAGTGGCTCATTGTAATGAATGAGCTGCAAAAATGCCATATATTGCAATACAGAAGTATTGCAGTATATGGTAGGAGCGATCTGACCATCTAGGGTTAATGTACCCTAGATGGTCTAAGAAATAGTGGGAAAAAAAAAAGAAAAAAAAAGTTTAAAAAATAATAATAAAAAAAAAAATATTAAAAATTCAAATCACCCCCCTTTCGCTAGAACTGATATAAAACATAATAAACAGTAAAAATCACAGACACATTAGGTACCGCCACATCCCACAATGCCCGATCTATCAAAATATAAAAAGGCGGTTGGTTTCACGGCACGTGCGGCTGACCTACCGGGAGGGAATGGCACGCCCAAATGTCCGAAAATGCGGCTTTCTCCTTTTTACATCACATAAAAAATGTAATAAAAATTATCAAACGTCGCACACAGACCTCAAAATGGTTAGCAATGCAAACATCGGCTCATTTCGCAAAAAATGACACCCACACAGACTCCGGCCCCAAAGTATGAAAAATTTCTTGACTTCAGAATGAGGGCAACATTTTTTTTTTCTTTTTTGTACACATTCGTTTAATTTTTGAAAACACAATTAAAACACAATAAAACCTATATAAATTTAGTATCACCGCGATCGCACCGAACCAAAGAATAAAGCTGAGGTGTTATTTTGAGTGCACAGTCAAAGTCGTAAAAACTGAGCCCACATTTGGAAATTTTTTATAGCTTCGCAGTACACGGCATGTTAAAATAAATAACATTACGGGAAAGTAAAATTTGTTACGCACAACATAAGCCCTCACACAGGTCTGTACACGTAAAAATGAAAAAGTTATGGATTTTTGAAGGCGGAGAGCGAGAAATGAGCGAAAAAACCCTGCATCCTTAAGGGGTTAATATTCAGAGACATCAGATATTTTCAGATTGACTATCTTATTATGGCATGTTCATAATTTTACCTTCTTTCATAGAAAAAGCTTGACTATCAGCAATAACCTTCGGAATATCGGGGTTGTAACGTGTTCCTTCTGGGAAAATCACAAGGTACATCTGTAAAATACAAAATAAGTAAAACTTATTTCCTGTTTAGTGGGTACCTGTTTTACTATTTTGTATTGCCAAAATTATTGATAGTAGATCTGTACTCAAATGTTTCAGGATACATCTGGTCCAGGACAGGAGCAAATAAATAGATCTCTGAAAGCTTGTGATCACCACAAGGATTCCTGGATTATAACAGAATAGCACCAGTGTTAGGAATAACATATACATACAGTAAAACAACATGAAAACCACCTAAAGTTGCTTACAAAAGTGGCCTTCAAAAGGTGAGTGATCTTCTTAACAGTGAATATTTCTTCATATTATTATGGGTTTCTTAGGCATTGTGAGAGGTAGAAGTACTAAGGTCCTAAAACAGCAATCAATGTAATGGTTTGGGAACTCTACTTACAGAAGGGCAAAGGCCAGGACCCCTCATTAGCATACAATGAATAGGTAAAAATCTAGGAGCCCATTTATCAGAAGGAAAGCCGTGGGCAGGAACAGTTTGGCTCCACCCATCTGAAAGACTTAATAATGACACTATTCAAAACAGCGTGGGTAATAGAGAAAATCCCAATGCCGTCAGAATCCATGGAGCAATGTCTACTAGACGATGCAAAGAGTTGGGTTTGTTGGTGGTGCTGGTGGTTAAATTTTATTGTTTAAATAGCAATTAAAAAAAAGGAAAAAATGTATTTGACACCAATTACAAATTCCCTCTTGGTCACAAACAAGCATAGTACACACAGCTCCGCTCCATCCATTCATGTACAAACACACACACACAGCTTCACTACATCCGTCAATTCACTCTCACACAGCTCCGCTACTTCCATTCACTCACACACAGCTCTGCTACAACCACTCACACACATCAACATTCACTCACATGAACACACTCAGCACTACTACATCCATTCATTCTCTCACACACACACACACACGCTTCTTCATACCCAGACCCAGTGCAACAACTTCTCTGGTCCCAGTGATACAGGAAGCATGTGAGTTACATGCTTCTAACATTACTCTAGGCCCTGCTGTAATAGTCATGTAGAAAGAAGGAAGAAGAGTGAGAGAGCAGTGTGGATTCAGTGAAGAGCTTTGCCAGCTTCTCACCCAATTTCCAGGCCAGGAGGCACTTTTTAGCAAAATATGTTTTGCTTTCTAAAAAATGTGTGTATATATATATATATATATATATATATATATATTATAGTCCGAAAAATATGCTAAAGTACAGATACGGTATATTATCATTTATGACTACACACCTAATAAAAAAAGACAAGTCTAGTAGAAAAGGATTTATCCTAGAATTATCCTCAGAGAACGCTATGGATTTGTCTATGCAATCATTTGTTTAATTTTGAGAAAAAAGCCTCTTATATACAAGTCTTATGAATATCATAACGGCTTAGAAATACTAAGCCCGGACAGTGTACTGTACTTTCACCAAGCACTGTCAAGTACCCTATTACTCAAATTAATAACTAATTAGATAAGTACAGTACAGACCCAAAGTTTGGGCACACCTTCTCATTCAAAGAGTTTTCTGTATTTTCAGGACTATAAAGAAATGTAGATTCACACTAAAGGCATCAAAACCATGAATTAACACATGTGGAATTATATAATTAACAAAAAAGTGTGAAACAACTAAAAATATGTCTTATATTCTAGGTTTTTCAAAGTAGACACCTTTTGCTTTGATTACTGCTTTGCACACTCTTGACATTCTCTTGATGAGCTTCAAGGGGTAGTCACCTGAAATGGTGTTACAACAGTCTTAAAGGAGTTCCCAGAGATGCTTAGCACTTGTTGGCCTCCACTCTGCAGTTTTACCCAAAACCATCTTTATTGGATTCAGGTCTGGCCTAGCACCCCAACACTCTCCTTCATGGTTAAATAGCCCTTACACAGCCTGAAGGTGTGTTTGGGATCATTGTCTTGTTGAAAAATAAATGATGGGCCAAATAAATTCAAACCAGATGGAATAGCATGCCGCTGCAAGATGCTGTGGTACCCTTGCTGGTTCAGTAGATCTTAAATTTTGAATAAATCCCCAATAGTGTCCCCAGCAAAGCAACCCACACCCTCACACCTCTGCCTCCATGCTTCATGGTGGGAACCAGGCATGTAGTCTATTCGTTCACCTTTTCTGGAACCAAAGATTCTTTGGACTCATCAAACCAAAGCACACTGGTCTAATATCCATTCCTTTTGTTCCTTTAGCCCAAACATGTCTCTTGTGCTTTTTGCCTGTCCTTAGCAGTGATTTCCTAGCAGCTATTTCACCATGAAGGCTGCTGCACATTGTCTCCTCTTAGCAGTTGTTGTACAGATGTATCTGCTGCTAGAATGCTGTGCAGCAGTGACCTGGTCTCTAATCTGAGCTGCTGTCAATCTGTGATTTCTGAGGCTGGTGACTGATGAACTTATCGTCCGCAGCAGAGGGGACTCTTGGTCTTCCTATTCTGGGGCGGTCCTCATGTGAGCCAGTTTCTTTGTAGTGCTTGATGGTTTTTGCAACTACACTTTCAAAGTTTTTCCAATTTTTCGGACTGACTGACCTTCAATTCTAAAAGAAATGATGGCCACTTGTTTCTCTTTACTTAGCTGCTTTTTCTAGCCATAACTAGACCTGGGGGCAGGGGGGACTAGACCTGGGGCAAGGAAGGGGTACTGGACTTGGGGGTAGAGGACATGGAGGGGGGGCTACCTGAGCGAAAAGAGAGAGACAAGACCGGGGGGGGGGGGGTAGGGAGCTTGCTGTCTGTGGATAGATGATATTATTATAGTAGTTATATTCTTGTACATAGGGACAGTATTATAGTAGTTATTTTCTTGTACATAGGAGCACAGATACTGTATGGGACTCTAATATTCGGGTTAGAATGGCCCAAAGGCCCACCATAGAAAGCTTATATACCACCATAACTATAACTTTTCTTTTCTTGCACACCCATGGCTGAAGACAGGAGGTGAGAAAGACCATAACCAAAAAGAGGGAAGGTAACCCGGGGTGCTGTCGTGGTTCAAGGAAACAAAATTACCTGTGAGTAATTACCTATTTTCCCCTCTCCCCACGACAGCACCCAACCAGAGACAATAGCATTTAAAATTTAGCCCCAAAAAACAACTTGTAAACCCGTCACATCCAACCACTAACGTTTAAAGTAAAGTAAGCAGGGAAGACCGGGTGGCTGCCTGGAAAATCTGACTTGCTGATACTACCTCTCTATCAGATATTGGATTATCACAAAAAGAGGTTAGTCTAATCTTCTGAGATCTATGAAATCTCGAGGCCACCTTAGGGAGAAAGGCTGGATCCATAAGTAGGACTACCCTGTCTTACAAGATCTTAGTACAGGGGGTCTTCAAGACAAGACAAGACTTGGTTCAGATGCTCTTGTAGCTGGGCAATCTTAAGAGCTTGCATCTGTTACCAGGAACAAATCTTCTCCAGGCGGAAGGCCATCCCTTTTCAGAAGGTTTTCTTCGATCAACCTCCACTTTGTACTTCCTTGAGAAAAGGCATTGTTTGATCCAGAGTGGAGTACTTGCCATCCCATGCCTGTAGCATGCAAAGTTGTAAAGTTCTGGAGTAGAACAGCCCCAAAGGTACAGCTGGAATGAAGGCTGCGAACAAACCCAAACCCACTGACCTTATTGTAGGTGTCTGATCCCAAAGCAGACTGATGACAGGATCTTCTGTATCTTCTCAGTGAGAAGAAAGGATCTCTGGCAACTGGAATCTGACCTTATTCCCAGAAACACCTTTGATCTTGAAGGTACCAGGGAAGATCTCTCTGGGTTTATGAGCCAGCCTAGACGATTTAATGTGCCTTGCATTTTAGACAGCTGCAATCTTACTGCTTCTTCCGTCTTTCCTATTAGGAGAAAGTCTTCCAGGTATGGGATGAAGGTCGGATGTTCTTTGCTTATAATCTCCATTATGAGTTTTGTAAACACCCTCGGGGACACTGCTACGCCAAATGATAATGCCTTGAATTGGAGGTGTGAAGGTGTTCCATTAACATGGGTATGTGGTAATATGCATCCTCCAAATCAATTAATGCTGTGAAGCATTCCTGATAGAGAAGATTTATAGTCGACCTTAGGGACTTCATCTTGAATTTCTCGCCGAGTAAGAACTTGTTTTATGGTAATCCATTTTTTTATGTGGAAGAGTGTCGAGTCAGAGGCAAATACAAATCTGAATCAGAGTCTGAAACATTAATGAATCTTGAAGTACCTGGGTATCAGGAAACCTAATTTATTTTTTAGTGGTCCTGACAGAATTTCAAACCTCCTGCTGAACGAATGAATACAAAGATTCAAATAGTACAGACAGTTCCTGGGATATCATATGCTGAATACAGGTTTCACAGAAAGACTAGTAGAAAGTATAGGAAGACTATTTCCACAGACCCAACTTTCACGATTCTTTGATTTAACAGCAGCTGGTCACTGCCAGAAGTGTGACAGAAGTGTGACAGAAGTGCAGCGTTCAGCCATACTTGGCACAGGGAGGTGCGGCGCCACCATAAGAACACTGGCGTCTTTGCGCGCTTCCCATCAGAGACCTCCTCAAGCACCACAGACTGTGCCTCGATCCTGTGACACAGATCTGTGTGCGTATATATATTTATTATACATATTCTTCTATATGAATAAATCATAATAGCAAATATCAGAAATTACAAAGGTCACAATTTCTTATCTTACTGATAAAATGTGCCAAACATTAAGCCCTCTGTTGCTAAACTACTCCCAGTAAGTAAAGACTCCAGAACAACAAATCCTATTTCTGAGATAGGAATAATATTAGGGAAAATAAAACGACTGGGATTTATCAAAATGCTGTCAAGTGATACATGAAGCCAACAATACTGAGAAATCACTATGACATCAAGTATAAAAAGTAAAATAATGTGAAGAATTTGCTTACAATCTTCAGGGAAAGTCATGGGAAATGTCATCTGGCACTACAAGTACACAACCATCAAATTTAATGTACATTGCTAAAGATGCAGAAACAAAATGAACCAGCATCCAACTTTATTATCAAACAGTAGAAGACAGTGTAGATTTCATTGCCTAGGGTACAGGTCCACACTGGCGCCATGCTGCCTTCAGACACCACTACAGTCATGAGCAGGTACTATACAGGCAGTCCCCCCACCTTAAGAATGCCCAACTTACAGATGACCCCTGGTTAAAAAGCACCTTTCTAGGTACTGCAACCTCTGGTGAAGCTCTCTAGATGCTGGTAATTTACCTGACTTAAGCCCAAGGCTAAAGTCCAATGGTTAACTGTAGGGTGAGTGCAAAAACATTTTTGTTAATTCTTGTTCCCTTGACAACCCAAAATGTGGAAAATCCAGGGACCAAAAAAATACTTTATCTAGAGTCACAATTACAAAATATATGTACTTCGCAGTGCAGGTAAGAAGTCCTCACCTGCTGCTCTGCTCTGTGTCCTGAGGCTGGTTGTATGAGACAGAATCAGGACCCAGGTGCAGTAAATACTGCTCCCAGGTCCTCAGGTCCTGGCACATACAACAAGCGAACGACACAGAGTAGAGCAACATGGAGTAGAGAAGAAGCTGCATGTGGGAGAAGAAAAAGAGCAAGGAAATGAGCAGATGTATTGTTTTGTCTGCTGTGGGTCTCCATTATTAGTAGTTGTCTGCAGGCAAATGGCAAACTGACCAAAATATTCCAGTGCACAGATCAAAATGGGGAAAAAGATATCATGAAAGTTCATATAAAAATGTGCACACAGCCTCCAGGAAAGATATCTGCAAATGCTTGTATCTCTTTATATCTCTCATACAAAGCCAGTAACATTTATGTAAAGAAAAAAAGGTTTGCATATTGCATCATATTAACAGCAACTAGGCTGTTTACTCTGTTCCATCCACACAGCACACACAAGCAATCAATTTTCTTCAAAGACCTGCATGAAGATACAAGCCCTGAAGTGCTTTAAAAGATCATGATCAAAATATTCCAAAATAAAACAGTTTTATGGCACTTCACTTACAAAAAGATGCAAAGCACATGTTTCTCCAAACTAAAGATGTACTGGGAAAACTAAGGTTGGCATTAGACATTACATACATCAGATAGAGGCTACATTCACATTTCGTCTTTTGGATATGTTCAGCATCTATGCCAGGAAAGCTCCCGCCGTATACATACACTTTACTGGCAGAAAGATGCCTCCTTTTTGCATCCATCTGCTTAGTATACCAACATCCAATTTGTTTGGAAGACACCTGGGCCATTAAGAGCAAGTAATCACTGGCTGCTGCCCATGTTCCTTTCAGGGGAGTTGGGTAAACAGGCCGAAATGCTTATATAATTATATGATTATGCTTATTTTGCTTATGCAGTGGGATGCGTCACAGCCCTCCATTGTACGCACAAGTCGGGAATTCACCTGAAGTATCTTTACAATGGAGGGAAAACCCTAGATATGAAAGCACCCTAATCATCTACTAATTACTAATGGAAATCCCAAATTTTAAAGCTCCATCAAGTTAGATTCTGCTTTTACCAGTGGCGTACTGTCCTAATATAAAATTGTCTGCCATTCTTATGGTAATGAAATGTCTGCAATCAGGACTCGACTCCATCTGCGACTTTACAGAAGAATAATTTCTGGTAACAAAACGCTTTTTATAATCAAAATATAAAAGATTGTAAGCAGTTCAAACAATAAAATGAAAATCTATCAAAATATCACATATAAACTTACTGGAGTTTCTGCCTTCATCTGGGATCGCAGCTTGTTTTTCATCCACGACTCATTAAACTTGGCACTTCTTTTGACATAAATTCCACCATGCTGTCAAAAACAGTTAGGAATCCGTGCATTACAATTGACAAATGGAAGCATAAAACACCCCCAATTTAAAATCATCAGGAAATTGCTCCCAAATTATTAATGGTTTCTGGGTTCTTACAAATCAGTGTTTCGTTTTACATATTAAAACAGTAAGCCAAGTGGTGTGCCTAGGAATTTGTTATTTGGATCTAACTTTTTTCATTATATTGATGTCCATGGAGGTACAGATTTTCTAGGCAGCGCAAAAAAAATCCTTATTACCTCATCCAAACAATCTACAGAGCAGGACTTGCGGCATCATAATGGTCTATGATGCTAAGGCCAATGGCACACAGTTATTATTTATGGTGCATTATCAGTCTTTAGAACAGCTGGCACACAGCTGCACTATATACATACAATACTTTTTTAATAAGCTAATGCCCTAGTAAAAAACAGTTTTTCATGGAGTACTGATGGTCTATAGTTTATAATAGTCCATGAAAAGCTGATGCCACATTGATGCAGATTGGGATAGAAGCAGAAATGTCTGTATTTTTTATGGCCGATTATTGTGTGCAGGTGGCATAACAGTCCTTACTGGTCAGTACTGGAAAAACAACAACACTGAGGAACTGTGCTCCGGAGCTCAGATATCCCCCTTTCAAAGACTTATGTTGTTACCTGTGAGAAATACCACCCATACAAAGGAAGAAATTTCAGACCATCTTTCAGAACATATCGAACGTGGCCAAGTGCTTTTTGTTGTACAGCCATCATGTCCGCAACAATCCAGTCAACTGCCAAAAAGACACAAATAAGAAATCTTGAAATTATTGGAAGTATCTTGACAACACTTATTCTCTCAAAGCACTGCAAACCCTGTGAATGCAGCAGTATATTTTGGTAATTACAAGTCATTCCCAGTCCCTGTAAGTATTACAGTGGAGAGTTTTTCCTGCTTGCTCATCCAAAGGATGTTTATGCTTATATGTTACTTACTTATAAATGTTACATTTTCTATTTTTATAAAGCCACTCAACTTTCTTTCTTGTATTAACAGCACTCTAATGCGTCCACTTGATGGCTGCAAATGGAGGGTCATTTGACAAAGCACATCATTCAGGCTGTGTTCACAACGTTACATTGCGTTGTGAAATGCAATATAACAGCTGAGCAGAGGAGATTATACAATGTAATTAGACAAAACATTAGCATTGACAAAACCCACTTTTAATGCAATCACTTTACTTTGAGTTATCAATCATTTAAATGTATACAAAGCGCAAATGTTAAGGTGATGTTAAAAAATGCATTAACATTGTGTTTTGTAAACGCAAATGTTAACAGCAATGAATTTAGGCAAATCTCCTCTTCTTAGATGTTATATTGCGTTTCAAAACACAACGTAAACTGCACATGTGAACGCAGCCTGCTCTATAGTAAAACACTGTGCAAGGAAACTAGCCTAGGCGCAGATGGCTAAATGATGCAAGTACATTGCAGGTTACGTCCATGCTATGGCTAAAGGCAAGAAACATATTTATAGAATGGTTCTATTGCACATTATATTTTCAGATTATGGTCCATGTTGACAGACATGGGAATTACGGGGGGTCCCCTACTTACAGAACACCCAACTTACAGATGACCCTTAGTTACAAACAGACCTCTAGATTTTGGTCATTTACTCTACTTTAGCCCTAGGCTACAATAAACAGCAATAACAGTTATAAAAGGTGTCTGTAATAAGGATTTATTGTTAATCCTGGGTTTTATGACAACCCAACATTTTTAAAATCCATTTGTCACAGAGACCAAAATAATTTTGGTTGGGGTTACAATTATAAAATATACAGTTCCGACTTACATATAAATTCAATTTAAGAATAAATCTACAGACCCTATTTTGTACGTAACCCGGGAACTGCCTGTATAATGATGATACAAATAAGGCTATTAATGAGTATTGGTACAGAACTAGAGAACAAAATAGGTTAGCGTTTATTGGAACTAAATACCAACCTGTACACTGATGATTCGATAAATACAAAATGTTTTCTTTTTTTGGCAAATCTCCATATATTACTACCTGGCAAAAGAAAGAAAAGGATTTTAGTGTATGAAGACTGCTGCGTGGTCATCACCTATATATCAGGTGTAAAATGATCCTGGCAGTGAACGTGTTTACATGCGCGCTCCTGCCTAACCACCTGATACATACAAAATTGTGTCTCTAATAACAGGGTTGGAGGTTTCTATTATTATAAAGAGAGTGCTCACTGACAACTATATTCTATTGTAGCCTTCAGCAGACCAAATGCTATAACCCAAAAGGCCTTTACATGTTACCCTTACACTTTCTATATTTTTGTAGGTGGTATCTGTAACTAGCATAGAGCAAAGCCATTACAATGCTTCAGCATTCAAAAAATACAGTAAATCAATCTTCTATTGTCAGATGTGAAGAATAAATGTTTAAAGTAACAGCAGAATGGCAAATCAAGTCAGGGTGGAAAAACAAAAATGTCTGGTAGTAACTATACCATCCTTTGGAGGAACATATATAAACACAACCACATACACGTCACCATCAACAGGAAAGTAGCTTTTGCAATCAAAGGGTAAATCCTGCCATGTAGGTAAGAAATCAATAATAGAAAAGCATATCCAATAGGAAAGCCAAAGTTACAATCAAAAGCTGAAGACCCCACAGAACCAGTGGCTACGTGGACAAGCAAATCAGCTATACAAAGCGAGGAGAACGTCTAACAAATCTCCACCATTTTCGGGACCACTGAATATTACAAGGGTGTAAGTGGGATTTAGCCATCCACTGCAGCATCACCTTTTTAGACACTGACTAGTTTGAGAGCCACAGAACTCAAAAATTCTATTTTACATTGATGTTTGATGTCAGCATAGAAGGGATTACACATCAGAAAATGGTTAAAAGAGAATGCAAAGCAACTTGTTCCTGGCGGCTTTCGTAATGCAGAATAAACATTACAGCAAATTATTTGCTTGAGGTTGAAGCGACACAGACAGTGTAACCAGCACCTCCTGATAGCCAGGGCACTGACCTTTACCAAATAACTTCACAATACTGATAAAAGAAAAATTACATTTTCCACAGGAAAACTGTGCGTCGAACACCACCTTTAGGGTGCGTTCACACATGGCGTTGCTTCTACAAATGTGACTCAAGCAACCAGGGGCAGGCCTCAGCCCAATTGTGTATGCGCTAATGCAACACAAGTGCTATATGTGACCGCACCCCAAATTTAAGTCTCCTACAAGCCTTGAAAAATCCCAATGCCCTGCAAACCACCAGTAGTTGTGAGCATGGGAGGCCAACGTATGATATTTCCCTCTTTATGTGTTTTGCACATACATGACACATGATTACTCATTACTGAGTTTTCCAGCCTCAAGAATGGTCTCTGTCCGGCTGCTACAAGCTACAGAAAGCGTCATGTGTTTAATTTAGACAAAAACCGTGTGGAGTGAAGTGAGAAATACTATCCTCAGTATCAAACGTGCACAGTGCCAATACGTCTGATTCGTATTGTCCTATAACTACCTATAGCTCGGTTCATACCAGTTATTAGTTTTCGCTGTTTTTGTAGAAAACAAACAAACAATAATAAAACACAAGTTTCTAATGACTCACAAGCACAAGATTCTACCTTCCATTACTTTCATAATGGGAAACAAAAGTTTATGTGGCTGCCCCATTGTTCACCATCATAAATAAAGGAGGCATGGTGGAAGGTAGTGTACTGGGAATGCAAGTAGCGTATTTTTCAAACTATAAGGCGCACCGGATTATAAGGTGCACCATCAATATATGCCTGCTAAAATGCATATGTTCATATATAAGGCGCACCTGATTATATGGCGCACCTGATTATAAGGATGAATGACCAGCAGGCAGCAGACCTGTGCATAGTTCAAGGCAGCGGAAGTTCCAGGCAATCGTGTCTCCAGTGCGCAGAGCTCGGATCTCAGGAGTTATGGGCTGTTAAGGGTTAATGTTACAAGGATGATGCTGCAGGGGTTAAGCTGTCTCCCTCTCCCCCTTCTCAGGCAGGGTGTTAGTCCTGTGGAGTTCCCGGTGGCTCCCTTTCTTTCCCGTTACAGGCTGGCAGGTATAGGGGTAAAATTGCTTACTCAGACGGCCGATGAGGATTGCTGTGTGGTCGGCACTATGGTGCTGGTGGTACTGCTGGCCCTGCCAGTGTGGGGCGTTGTGCCTGGTGTTTAGTGCAGGATATTGCTGGCATGGAGCTCTTAAACGCTATACAGTATGTGTTGTCTGTAAGTACGGTTCATATATAAGGCGCACCTTTGATTTGAGAAAATCAAAGGATTTTCTTTTTGCGCCTTGTACAGTTAAACAAATATAAATAAACCTTCATTTAACCCCTTAGTGACCAAGCTAATTTGCGCCATGATGACCAAGGCCTATTTTTCAAAACCTGCATGTGTCACTTTATCTGGTTATAACTTTAGAAGGCTTTAACTTAGTTCATTTTTAGTGAATTTGTTTGTTTGTACTTCAAGTGAGTGGGAAATTTTGGTTGATATATTTTGAATTTATTTATGGAAAAAAAGGTTAATTTGGTAAACATTTTGAAACAAATAGCTTTTTTTCAAACTGACTAACTAATTTGCGTAGTAAACCTAACATTAACCATATCTCAGCTTTGTGTTGGTGTCATTTTAGAAGTGTCCTGTTGTTTTATGACGACGCTAGAAAGATCACAAATTGAACAGAATTCTCTCAAATTTTTAAGAAAACTTTTGAATCAATTATTTTAGGGACCATTTCAGGTTTTGGAAGTTCTTTTGATAGAAACTTGTCACATATCACCCCATTCTATTAACTTCACGCCTCAAACTATTCAAAACAGCAGGTAGAAAGCTTGTTAACCCTTTATGTATTTTACAGAAATTCAAACAAAATGAAGGTTTGATTCACTAATTAATATCATTAATTGCAAAATGTACCCACATTAACTGAATAAAAGTAGTAACACCTCATATGTGCACATGGTGAATCTCAAAAGGGAAGGAGCCATTGAGCTTTTGAGGACAGAATAGTTTTCAGGTGCCATGACGTGTTTGTAGAGCCCCTGAGGCCACGTTCACATGTGGCATTTTGAAAGAATCCAAAGGCTTCACCTACGACCGCATGTTGAGGTAGGCTTATTAATCATACCATGATTAAGGCTCCGTAGTGAGCTGAAACGCGTAGGTTTTTTGCCTTTGTAACCTGCACCGTCCATGCACCTATTTGGTGCTTTTTAATGGATATTCAATAAAGTGATTTTTCGAATTTATATACGTGCTCCGGCTACCCCAGTTTTTTCCTTCGATTACTCTACTTGCCAGATGCCGTTGCAGCACCCATTTGGAGAACCCCGACATTCAGACCTGCCAAGGGAAACGTGAGTGCACTTTTTACTCTTTTGGACTGAGGTAGGCTTACTTTCCTTTCGCATTTAGTTAACATGTTGGAAACACAATGTTACCAAAATACATGATCACGAGTATTTGTAGACTTTTTATCATGTGGTATAGGGGGCATATTAACCCCTTGACGGGATTTTTCCATTTTACTTTATCGCTCCCCACTTTCAAAAATCAATAACTTTTTCCCGTGTACAGAGCTGTGTGACGGCTTGTTTTCTGCGTAACAAATTGTACTTCCTAGTGATGGTATTTCATATTCCATGCTGTGTACTGGGAAGTGGAACTATAATTCAAAATGCGGAAATATTTACAAGAACCAGCATTTGCACCATTTTCTTGTGGGCTCTGTTTTTACATCTTTCATTGTACACTCCAAATGGCATTTCTAATTTTTTTTTTGGTTGGGTATGGTCACAGAGATACCAAATTTATATAGGTTTTAATAGGTGTTAATAGATTTTAACAAAAACAAACTTTTTGTACCCCAAAAAATTATTACCTTTCCCATATTCTGACTCCAATAACTTTTTCATACATAGGAGTACGAAGTTGGCTAAGGTGCCATTTTTTTCTGGGACAAGCTGATGTTTTTATTGCTACCATTTTCAGAACTGTGCGATCTTTAGATCAGTTTTTATGTGTTGCAAAATGGAAAGTGGCAATTCGGACATTTGAGCACATTTTTCCGTTACGGGGTTCGATTGGGAATTTTGGGACTTTGATACCTAATATGTTGTGTTTTTTACTTTCTGACACTTTTTTAAATTATTTATTGCTTTATATGTGTTAGGGGCTTTTGGGACATTCTAACGAATTTTATTTTTTTTTTGTATTTACACTACCAGCATATGAACTAGTCATGTCATCACTAGTTCATACTAATGCACTGCAAGAACCATGTATTGCAGTGCATTAGAAGTGTCAGCCTATGTATCTGCATAGGCTGACAGGCATCTGCTTGGTCCAGCCAGGGGCTGGATCGAGCAGGCACATGTGGACCCTTCATTAGGTCCCTGGATGCGCGGCTGAGAAGATGCGATCGCGGGGTGCTGAGAGGAGAGGGAGAGAGCCTCTTCCTCCACATGTACATATATCCCGTGGTCACTACATTGACACAACAGCCTACGTTCAGATCCGGACTGTTAGAGCAGGGTCCAGGGCACTGCTCTTCCCTACACGGGGGGCCCATGCAGACCTTTGGTGAGGCCTTGCTTAGTGACCCCTTGGAGAAATCTGTATGGTCGATCACTAAGAAAACAATGAGGGAGATGTAACAATGTGGCACAGTTCAAAACTGTTGTGTTCTACTTTACAACTTTTTCAAATTTTCCTGACCACGCCCCCTTTTTACACAGGCAACGCCGCCCCTAAGTCGGACAAGTGTTGAAAAGAGGTCTAAAAGCCTCACTAAATGTGTTGGAAAACATTTTCTGGCTCACAATGAAAGAAATGGCTTAATACATCTCCCCCATTGTGAGCCAAATGCCCCAAACCAACATTAAAAAAATTATTTTTAGTAACATGCATCAAAAGCAAAACCGTAGATTTAAGCTGAGTATTTTTTATAACATTTATTTTTACAAAATACGACATATTAATCAAAAAATGTTGTACTTAGCCATAAAAGTACATCTAAAGTTTTCAGACCATCATTTCATGAAATTTTTCTATAATTATGTTGTATATAATCGAGTATAAGCCGCGCTTTTCAGAAAAAAAAAATGTGGTGATAAAAAAAATTAACTCGGCTTATATTCGAGTTTATTAAAGAGAACCCGTCATGCAAAATAACCCCCTAAACTAAATATATTTTCATAAACTGCCATTAGAGAGCATTGCCTCTATCCCTTCATTGTCCCTCTACATGCCTGTAACCTAAGCAATGAGGTCCTAAAGCTGTATGCAAATGACCTGTGAGATGTCCAATGAGTCATTAGCATACAGCTTTAGGACCTCATTGCTTAGGTTTACAGGCATGTAGAGGGACAATGAAGCATTAGCATATTCATGCTGTCCACTCTATTCATGAGTGGGAGGTACAGCCACACCCCCAGTGCTTGATTGACAGCCTGTATAATGATGTGAGGCTGTATAATGATGTGATGGCTCCATGTGCTTGCTGGAAGCCACGCCCCCTGCAGCCTGTGTGTGCATGTGTGTGTGTGTGTGTATAGGAGAGATACAGCAGCTCCAGGCAGCCATGTTACGGCAGAACATGTCAGATTCATGTGTAGCTGATGTCTGTGTCTCTCACCTGTATATTAGGAGGATGCAGCATGTCAGTAGATGACATACACACACTAACTATGCTTTACTATACATAACACACAGACATGAGCAGGGGGAGGAGAGGGGAGAGGTAACAGGGGTGACATCACTGCCTCTGACCATGTGACCAGCCTCATTTACATGATAAAGAATAGATGATTTTACAATGAATAATGCATGAAATAACTAGATAAAGGCTGGGATGGATCCTTGTGAACTGCTCCAACAGGTAGTAGTGACAGGACTAGTGACACAGACCTGATGACAGGTGTCCTTTAAAAAAAAAAAAAAAAAAAGTGTACTCACCTTCTGATGCCCCCAACTCCCAGCAGTTCCATCGATGCTCCGGATTCGGCTCTGTGTCCCTGTGCGGTCTGTCGCTTATGACATGAAATCAGCCTTCTGACATTCTAGTGTGTGCACCGCCATCGGCACACACTATGTCAATGAGTGGCTGACGTCATGGTGTGTGTGAGGGACCACAAGGGGACACGAAGCCGAATCCGGAGCATCGATGGATAGAAGAGGACCTGCTGGGGGGCGTTGGGAGGTGACTACACATTTTGTTTTTGTTCATATAGGCTGGACATATGGGGCTGCTGGCTAGATTCTGGGGGGTATACATATAGTATAGTATACAGTAAAGCTAATTAGTCCTGGGCGTGTGCTGAAGCTTCCTCGTGTTTGGTTAATATATTTTTAGTAACATGAAAGGCAAAGATTCTGGGATTACAAGTTAAGATGATCATCAAGATATCTTGGGGCTCATAATAAATGTGTACAGGGCTCATTAAAATATACAGGCAGTCCCCGGGTTACATACAAGATAGGGTCTGGAGGTTTGTTCTTAAGTTGAATTTGTATGTAAGTCGAAACTCTATATTTTATAATGGAAGTTCTAGACAATTTTTTTTTCTTTTGCCCCAGTGACAATTGGAGTTTCAAAATTTTTGGTGTAATTGGACCAAGAATTATCAATAAAGCTTCATTACAGACACCTTACAGCTGATCATTGCAGTCTGGGACTATAGTAAAGCATCCAGAGAGCTTCACCAGAGGTCACAGTGAGCAGAGGGGTCCGTCTGTAACTATGGGTTGTCTGTAAGTCGGGTGTCCTTAAGTAGGGGACCGCCTGTATATGATCTGTATTTAGAAGGCCCTGGCTTCTTTATGTGTTCTTTTCAGTACATGCAACACTATGACTGGGGACAGGGGGTGCCAAATTTATTAATTGTTATCAAGAGTTATTATGACTTTCAAAGTGTGCACATTATACATTGTGACAAAGCAACCCCCCCCCCCCAAAAAAAAGCAAAATCGCAAAAATTGCTACAAATTAAACAAATTTATCATCCAGCATCTGACACCATAAATCTGCCACATTCCAAGACCATTAGTAAATCTACTATTGACTCCTCAGTCTCCTACGCCTACAAGAACATGTCCTACATGCTCTTCAGCTTCTGCACCTCTGTAACTGGCTCCTCAAGTCTTAACTTCTACAATCCCTATCTCCCCTGACCTGGGAGAAACCTGGTACACTAATCAGGCTATCCGGGATCATATCATGCAGCCATGACTCAGTGAAACACATAATACAGCACTTCAACATTTCATTATTATTCATGACCATAGAATGTAATTCGTCCATTTTGTTACTTAGAGATCTTACATTTCCAGTTAACACCGAAGGAACAAACGGTCTCATCCCCCTCTTCTTCTGTTTACACTTAAAGCCTGCCCGTGTTCCCCGAAACGGTCTCCTAATTTCCTTTGGTATGTCTTTGCACTTCATATTCCTCCTAGGTATAGATTTCCTAATCTCTAAGAGCATATAGCGTGTAAACCTATTTCTATTTTTCTGTTTAAATTGCATATACTCATTTTTCCTTTCCTCCCCATATTTATAAACCCCGGAGTTGAGATTCCCTAATCTCCGGCCCATGTTTTTTTCCAATCCTTCTCCATCAGTCCCGGGTATAACTTCATTGTCCCATCTTGGCCTTAGCAGACATTGCACAGCAGTTGCAGCATTAGTTTGCACCCAGGCCTCCATATTCAGACCCCGGTACGGGGCCATAGGGGGGCGGAGCAAGCACCCGCCATGGATGGAGCCCAAGAGAACCCCCATCCTCTGATCGAGGTAGCCCAGACTCTCCACAGCCCTCAGAGGTAACTCACCAGGTAGACCTTGGCAAACACGGGCTAAGTCCAGTAGCAGAGACCACAAACAGAGCGGGATGATTCCGCCTACCCCCAGTACAGAGTACAGGGGCAGAACAAGACTCCACACTCTGAGCGCCTGCAGGACCGCATATTCCCAGACGCCCCAGGACCCCATTACAGGGCTGACTGCACCAGCAATTGGTACTATCAATTCACCCTGGGAGATTTCCCTCCTCAATTCTTTAGGCCGCAATGGGAGACGATCTGGGACACAGGGATCCTCTCCTCCCATCCTTAGGCATTGGCCCATCCTCCCCCCACCAGGTACCCCATACCTTGGATCTAGACGCTGGCGGTCACAGTCCATACTCATGCCTCTCGTCCTCTCCAGTTTCACGTCCGCTGTCCACTCACAGAACCAGTCCAATGCGAGGCACAGCGGATCGCAAGGTAGTCCAACACTTGGAGATAATCCAATTATGAGGTAGTGAAGATCTCTCCCACAGCGATTGCGGCACAATGTATACAACCAGCAGTCCCAAGTAGGGGGGGGGGGGATAGAAGGGGGGGGGGGGGTGAAGAATCTCCGACAGTCCCAGATGATCCAGGGGGAGGGGAAGCGGAATCACCAGCAGTCAAAATAAATACGGTGAGTATGGAAAATCACCAGTTATCCAGGCAATAATAATGGACATGGAAAAACCTCCAGCAATCCCGGCAATAACGGCGTGGACGGAGACTCCCAGGCAGTCCCAGACAGCGGCGTTCCCAGGTAGTGGAGATGAATGATCAGGGATCTCCAACAGTCCAGATAACAGTAGTAGGGGTGAAAAAAAGTAGTTTAAAAAAGGGGGGGGGATGGGGGGGAAATTAAATGTATCAAAAAAAAAAACACCGGCAGCACGTGCGGCCAGACAGCCACCACACACACAGAACACAGGGCAAGACCAACGACAAAAACGGGCAGACAGGGGGACGGGTAAACCCCCTCCCTCCACAGCCGGAGACACGGCCGGAGACACGGGCCGCCGCACCCGCAGCACGCAGGCCCCAACAGTCTCCACAAAGTCAGCCCCGGGCGGACTCCACGGACCGCGGAGCACAAGCACCGCACCGGCCACAGCACGTGGCAATCCGACAGGTGATCACACCGGGGACAAGGAGGGGGGATGGGGGTGTCAGGGAGCCGGCGTCCGGGTGTCGGCAACAGCGTCCGGACAGAACGGCACCCGAGAGGAGCGGAGCAGAGTGACGTGCAGCCGCTTCCGGCGCAAAAAAGGCAACCTTCCAGTCACAATATGCTATTACAAGAAATTATTCAGTGCCATCCTTTTATATGGGAATAATGCTCCATGAAATCTCTTAACTGCATAACTGCATTTCATTTTCCAGTACACATTAAACATTTTGTTCACATAATGAAAAGGACAGCATAGGCAAATATCTTTACGTATTGCAAACAAGCTTCACAATATAATGACCTTAAGTGATTAGGCAAGAATATTTCTCATTTAATTGGTCTGAAATATTTAATAGCCAAAATCTCACATAAGCATTTATTTAGCTGGGTAATAGTATATCTTGCACAGTATTGTAAAACATTCTTACAGCAATTTAAAATCATTTACTTATAAATTGTGTCTACTAATGACATGGACTAGGAACACGTGACACCTGGGTCAAGATCATTGGACTTCTCCTTAAGATCAACATCAGAGATTGTGTCTATAGTATCGCTGCTATGTGTTATCTTACCATTTTGCACTAAGAATAGGTTTTTTAAATATAGAGTTTTTATAATTGCATTAGCAGATACACCACATTCTAAATACAATATGTTCCATTTAAGAAACAGAGCTATTGGAAGGCAATATCCAGGCAGATGCAGGAACTCAAAATTCCCATGGCTGCCAATCCCTTGTTTCCTAAACAGAATACATCTGTCATTGCAGGTTTATAAGGACACTGTGATAAACGCATGATTGGAAATGATCTAGGGCTGAGCAATGAACAACAAAAACATAAACTCTACTTTTATATATCTCTGTATAGAGGTTATATATTGGCATCCGCTTTCACAAATTCATTTGCTGCATTTTCATCAAGTTAGAGATAAATTTCAATATGTAAATATTGCATCACACATTCTTACATTCTAGGATAGTATGCAGAAAACCACTGGACTATTTCACAAACCTGTATCCAAAACCCAGAGGTTATTAGAACTAAATCCTCTGTTGTGACTATTGATCGGCTGGAATTATTTGCTGGAGATTGTAGAATTTATGAAGCTTTTGAAAGCAAAATTGATTCGTTTAAGGCAATATCATTCCTGAAGCAAAAAGTAAAGATTCAGCAATTCTTATTTTTGGACTAAATGCATAGAATTACGTACAGCTTTAATTATTTTTCTTTCAAATAAATAAGAGGAACCTACAACCATTTGTATCCTCTAGGGTACCTGCACACATGGTAGAATGACTTAGAATTTACTCAGCAGTAACCCCCACAAGTGTAAGAAACCAGCGGGGGAGAATGTCACTACCTAACTTCAAATTCTTAGAATCAAAAAGTTGTCGATTTTTGCACAATGCCATTTTTGCACACTTTTTGGTGACTTTGCCAATTGTGCACCACAAATCGTGGTCCACTGTTTTTAAATGGATTTGTTGTATTTATCTTACAAATCCAGCTGTTTAGACTAAAGGTAGATGTATTCGCCAACTGGGAGTTTTAAAAAAAATTTTTAAAAGTCGCGAATGTTAGACAGCGTTGACCTGTCTAACTTCACCACCTTAAAAAATGTTAGATTAATAAAAAAAATGTAAAAGTTCATTTTAGACAGCAATGTAAAAATGCACTGAAAACATTTTAGATCTAAAATGCTTTATTTAGAATCATCAAAAGTTGTGCAAAGTTGCATACAATATAAAACAAAAATTATATAAATAAAGAGGTAGAATTATGGAAGTCACATCTTCCACACCAGGGAGCAATGTTAGACTAATTGCACAGGTGCAATTAAACACAAGGAGAATCCCCCTAAGACTACGGTAAGTAACTAGACAAAATAGGAACTAGATAACTAGAAAACCAGAAAGAGAAAATCTAAATCTCCACCAAAGTTTTTGACAATTCTTGCAACAGTTTTTAAGCGTAGAGGTTTCTGCAGCACAGAGGCAGAAGGAGTGGAAGTAACAGTATACAAAGTATGTTACAATTATATGGTAAGAATCTGCAGCATGTAAATAGTTCCTGCAGAATTTAACATTTGTCCTTTCAAATGCAATGGAATTCAGCTGTAGTTGGCTTTTCACCTTGTGTGGTAGGCATCCACCATTCTGCAGGCTCAGCTCCAAATCACGATATAAGATATTGATAGCCTATGAGGATAGACAATCAAATCCAAATTTAATTTTACAATTACAGAAAATCTACCTATGTATGCAAAGAGGTGAAAACCTATACAGTTTTTTCCAAATATTTACTCTGTATATATGATCCACTTCGTATTTCAAAAATAAATATAATGGATGCAAAATATAAACCAAATCTAAACCACATACATGAGACCTAAGACTCATTTCTTCTTCTATCATAGTTTTAGGTGTTAAGACTGTTCTACTGGCTACTGCATCTCTCCTTTATGATCTTCAGAGCCTACTGTGTTGTTTCTTCAGTAGGCATTGGTATCCATTAAAACTCCTGGACCTATAAGCTGTTATAGAGTCTTCCTCCTTAGGGTGGTGACACACATGGCATTTTTGGCCGTTTTTAGTAGTGCATGCGTTTTTGACCAGTTTGAATTAAGATAATTTGTCAAACCTGTCAAAAACGCATGCGTTTTCAAAAAACAAACTGAAAACGCACCAACTAAAAACGCCACCAAAACAGCCTAAAAATGCCACGTGTTTCACCATCCTTATGTGTTTTTTTATAATACTGTAGATTCTTACATGTTGAAGGGAATATGAGTCCTTTTAGACACCTTGACTTGGGTACAACTGCTATGACTGAAGTCCTATAATAAAACTGATGAATTTACATGTGTTTTACCATGGCCTACTGATCATACATCAAACTTTATCAAACTTTCATGGTTTTTGGAATTCCAAAGTTGATATTTGTTATGAGCCAAAAGATAACATAATTATTTTATAGAGCATCATCAAAGTTTCTAATTACCCGCAATGTATGTAAAATATACCAAATAATAAAAATAATTCATATTATCATCATTGATTATTTTGGAAGTGGAAGCTGGATACACAATGATATATAATCAATATTTCTCAGCTGTCTACAAGATCAGGCTCATATTCAGGTTGTCAGAACGGCTTTTCTCCAAAAACCTCTATCAATACCTTTAAAGTACACAGAACAGAAAATATACTTAGAAGATTGAGCTGCAGCACAATAGAATCTGTCAGATATATATCTACAGTTACATTTACTGCTCCATGGAGAATGTGCAGTGCTTTACAGATGTAAGACATTAGTAGCTTGTCAGCATTACATATAATATATGGGTTAATGCAATCTTACCAATTTCCCGGGAAATCTGCGTAAAGGCTTCAACTCCGCTTTCTCCATAGTTCCCTTCTGAAGCTAATGTTGAGACATAATTCCATCCCAGTGCCGTTACGATATCAACCATTGCTTGTGCTTGATAGGAGTCAGGCGGGACCACTCGTGAAAAGAAGTCATATCTGCTGTTGTCACTTAGTTCTGGGGCTGTGGATGCATAGCTGATTTGAGGTATCTATTGAGAATGAACACAGAAGACATACTGCTATCACTGACACCGTTACAGTATCATTTAATGACATCTCTATATTATGGTATATATATATATATAAAATATTCCACTCCAGTAGCAGAAAAGCTGCACTCCAGTGCACTTCTGTTACTGGAGTGTATTGTGCAATTAGGACTTTGAGTCAGTCCTTGAAAGCAAGCACCTGACTTGGACTGGATCCATTATCACTGTGGCACTTTTTTGAACATTTTTCAATTTCGGACAGAATTAATAAACATAAATATTTGTGATGGAAAATACATTTCTTATAGCTGAATGTAGTTCTTTGTGTAACATTGGAGCAAATATATGTGACTTTTCCCAGCTTTGAAAGCGTTGCAAGGGGTTATTTGAGTTAGGCTGATTTTTAGAGATTTTAGAGCTTGATCTAGTATTAAGGTACTCGAAACGGCTCGTTGCTCGGACGAGTATTTCCCCTGCTCGATATCGAGCATTTAATTAAAAAAACACACTGAAGAACAATGAAGAATAGAATAAAAACAGTGAACACAGTGAACACAGGATCATTTAAGTGAAAAACACAGTGAAAAACACAGTGAAGAATAGATTACAGATGTACGGCACATCTGCTTACTTGTCGGAAGATACGCGCGAAACAGTGCGAACAAAATAGTATGTGAAGAACAATATGTATGTGTGAGGAACACATTGAAGAACACGGTGAGCAGGACAGAGACATCGGGAAACAGGACAGAGACATCGGGGAACAGGACAGAGACACCGGGAAGCAGGACTGAGACATCGGGGAGCAGGACAGAGACATTGGGGAGCAGCGCAGAGACATCGGGAGCAGTGCAGAGGCATCAGTACAGGGGCAGAACAAGACTCCACACTCTGAGCGCCTGCAGGACCGCATATTCCCAGACGCCCCAGGACCCCATTACAGGGCTGACTGCACCAGCAATTGGTACTATCAATTCACCCTGGGAGATTTCCCTCCTCAATTCTTTAGGCCGCAATGGGAGACGATCTGGGACACAGGGATCCTCTCCTCCCATCCTTAGGCATTGGCCCATCCTCCCCCCACCAGGTACCCCATACCTTGGATCTAGACGCTGGCGGTCACAGTCCATACTCGTGCCTCTCGTCCTCTCCAGTTTCACGTCCGCTGTCCACTCACAGAACCAGTCCAATGCGAGGCACAGCGGATCGCAAGGTAGTCCAACACTTGGAGATAATCCAATTATGAGGTAGTGAAGATCTCTCCCACAGCGATTGCGGCACAATGTATACAACCAGCAGTCCCAAGTAGTGGGGGGGGGGGGGGGGATGGGGGGGGGGGGGGTGAAGAATCTCCGACAGTCCCAGATGATCCAGGGGGAGGGGAGGCGGAATCACCAGCAGTCAAAATAAATACGGTGAGTATGGAAAATCACCAGTTATCCAGGCAATAATAATGGACATGGAAAAACCTCCAGCAATCCCAGCAATAACGGCGTGGACGGAGACTCCCAGGCAGTCCCAGACAGCGGCGTTCCCAGGTAGTGGAGATGAATGATCAGGGATCTCCAGCAGTCCAGATAACAGTAGTAGGGGTGAAAAAAAAAGTAGTTTAAAAAAAAGGGGGGGGATGGGGGGGAAATTAAATGTATCAAAAAAACACCGGCAGCACGTGCGGCCAGACAGCCACCACACACACAGAACACAGGGCAAGACCAACGACAAAAACGGGCAGACAGGGGGACGGGCAAACCCCCTCCCTCCACAGCCGGAGACACGGCCGGAGACACGGGCCGCCGCACCCGCAGCACGCAGGCCCCAGCAGTCTCCACAAAGTCAGCCCCGGGCGGACTCCATGGACCGCGGAGCACAAGCACCGTACCGGCCACAGCACGTGGCAATCCGACAGGTGATCACACCGGGGACAAGGAGGGGGGATGGGGGTGTCAGGGAGCCGGCGTCCGGGTGTCGGCAACAGCGTCCGGACAGAACGGCACCCGAGAGGAGCGGAGCAGAGTGACGTGCAGCCGCTTCCGGCGCAGAAAAAGATGTTATGATGGAGTATACATTGTGACAAAGCAATCCCCCCCCCCCAAAAAAAAAAGCAAAATCGCAAAATTTGTTACAAATTAAACAAATTTATCATCCAGCATCTGACACCATAAATCTGCCACATTTCAAGACCATTAGTAAATCTACTATTGACTCTTCAGTCTCCTACGCCTACAAGAACATGTCCTGCATGCTCTTCAGCTTCTGCACCTCTGTAACTGGCTCCTCAAGTCTTACATGCTCTTCAGCTTCTGCACCTCTGTAACTGGCTCCTCAAGTCTTATGGAAAATGTCCTGTATAACCTTGAGCTACTGGACTTCTGTAACTAGCTTCATAATCCTTCAGTAATCTGCCCTGTATGTCCTTGAGCTTCTGCACTTGTGTAACCAGCTCCTAAAGCCTTCAACATTATGTCCTGTATAACCTTGAGCTCCATCACTGCCAGGAAAAAGACAAGGTTCTCATCCTTTTGCAGAGTTGCAAGGCAGTGACTTGGTGCTTCTTTTACTATATGTGGCAATATAAGACATGCAAAGGTTTGGTCTATTAGGTGGCTAATTTATGTAAGACACTGACCTAAAGTCAATGTGAAGAAGGTGATGTGGTAGCAGTACAGTGCGGGGATATAAGGCACCAGAAAGCGGGTACAGCACAGTGCAGGGATATAAGGCACCAGAGAGCGGGTACAGCACAGTGCAGGGATATAAGGCACCAGAGAGCGGGTACAGCACAGTGCATGCAAGGATATATGGCATCAGAGAGCGGTGTACAGCATCAGTGCAGGGATATAAGGCCACCAAAGGGGTACGACCAGTGCGGGTATATAAGCCACCAGAGAGACGGGGTTACAGTGCGGGATCGGGATATAAGGCACACCAGAGCAGTGTACAGAACAGTGCATGGTATATGGCACCCAGAGGAGCGGGTACAGCACAGTTGCGAGGATAATGGCACCAGAGAGGGGGGTACAGCACAGTGCAGGGATATAAGGCACCAGAGAGCGGGTACAGCACAGTGCAGGTATAGCAACCAAGAGCGGGTACAAGCAACCGTGCTAGAGTAATGGCACCGAGAGCGGGTACAGCACAGTGCAGTGGATATAAGGCACCAGAGAGACGGGGGGGTAGGGGGCCTCCACGAATGGTACAACAACCCTTAGGGCTGGATTCACACGACCGCAAGGTGGGGCGCTATAAGCGCCGATATACGTTCCCGAAATAGACCGGCATGGCGCGCGCGGGCCATACACGGAGCGGTATTGTGTCAGCACACGGCGGCACCGTACCGCCCATACCCCGTTGAAAAACATAGAACATGTCCATTTTTTTTCAGGGGCATACGCGACTTGCACCATGTGATCCCTATAGAGAAGGTGCGGGGGTGAGCAGCGCTCTCCCCCTCCTCCTCCTCTCCCCGCGTTGCGTTGACCGCGTGCGAGGGGCCCTACATCCCGAGGCCCCACTCGTTCCTGTGTGATCCTAGACCTAGAAGGTTTTTAACATTCTGACTACTTCATTCCTGGACTGCTGCCGCTGTCGGTCTGACGGCAGGTCTGTGTCGCCTATATTAATTTGAAACATGGCAGGTCAATGCACTAAATGAGTATATATACACATACACTAAAACATGAAGGGATACTGTATATTATACACTAAACATATGCATCACTACTACATTTATAGGTGTTATGTACAGTGCCATATAGTACACACCCAGTGAACACTAGAAGACTTCAGGATTATATACAGGCACCAGATTTGGTGTATTTCTGATAACCACGCATGCAAATTACATGGTACACGAATTATAGTGTACATTACAACATGTTAGGTATGTAATACTATATAGCGTACACTACAACTGCTACAGTGAATGATTGCTGATCTAAGTAGAACACTTTCATAGTATAAAATTATTAACTGTTATTTATTATGTTTTCACAGAACCAGAACATATATGGGCACTGAGCAGCTACCAGGCATATACATGAATATGTCTATAGAAGAGATGTATCTACTCTGGGGTACACAGTGTAAATACTTCCTTTGTGGTGTACAGTACCTGCATGTTTAATGGACACCTGTTACACTTCCTGCAATGAATAGGCAAACTGAAATAGCAAATGTCTGGTAGGGATTGCTATGACATACTGTTATACGGACCAGAACACTTCCTGGTAATGAATGGACACTAATGAGGACATTATACACACACCGGTAATGAACTGATAGGGCACATAGTGTCCACAATAACTCTTCCTGCAATGAGTAGCCCACTACTCTTGTTCACCATGGACAATGTTATACTTCCAGTATTGCAAGCAGAGACCAATGTGTAGGGTGTACAATTCCTCTCCATGGCTTCCTGGCACTTTCCAGAGACTAGCCATATGCAAGGACATTATAACACTTCCCAGACACTAGCCATGTGCAAGGACATTATAGCACCTCCTGGCACTAGCCATTTGCATGGGTAAGGACATTATAGCACCTCCTGGCACTAGCCATGTGCTGGGTGAGGACATTATACACTTCCTTGGCACTATGTGCATGGGTGAGGACATTAATAACACTTCCTGGCACTATGTGCATGGGCGAGGACATTATAGCACTTCCTGGCACTAGCCATGTGCATGGGTGAGGACATCATTATAAGCACTTCCTGGCACTAGCCATGTGCATGGGTAAGGACATTAAACACTTCCTGCCACTAGCCATGTGCATGGGTGAGGAAATTAATAACACTTCCTGCACTATGTCATGGGCGAGACATTATAGACTTCCGGCACTATGTGCTGGGCGAGGACATTATAGCACTTCCTGCCCTAGCCAATGTGCATGGGCGAGGACATTATAGCACTTCCTGGCACTAGCCATGTCATTGTGAGGCCATTATAGCAACTTCCTGGCATCTAGCTATGTGCATGGTGAGGACATATGCACTTCTCGGCACTCCTTGTGCATGGCGAGGACATTATAGCACTTCCTGCACGGTGCATGGGTGAGGACATTATAACATCCCTGGCACTAGCCATGTCATGGGCAAGACATTATAACAACTCCTGGCACTAGCCATGTGCATGGGCGAGGACATTATAACACTTCCTGGCACTAGCCATGTGCAAGGACATTAAATAACACCTCCGGCACTAGCCATGTGCATGGGCAGACATAAACACCTGGGTGAGAACATTTAATGGTAATGCAGGTAATACACCTTGCCAGTGCCCACACGCTGTGCCCGAGAAAGTTGCCCCTCCTGCGTCTCCCACCACCCCAGCCCACCCTGTGACCCGCAGCGCGCCCTGACCTGCACCCCGTGTAGTGCTGGAAGAAGAAGAGCACCATGCTCTGGTAGATGTTGTGAGAGCCGGTCGTCCCCCCCCGGTGATAAGCTTTCGGGTAGCACGGCGCTCAGGGGCCCTCAGCATCCCCATGCCAGCAGTAGGTGGGTGCAGTGCCCAGCATGATGTGGCGGGGAGCATGTAGCGCAGCGAGTAGGTGTGCATGACCGCGGAGAGCAAGCATGGTGCCGGCTCTGCCTCACACCGGGGAGACACTTTTGCCCTACACCTGCACCTACTGACACCGGCAACACGTGAGGGGGAGGGCGGGGTGGAACCCCGTGCTGCTGGGCACGCTGACTATACAGAGCGCTGCATTCCCGACACACAAGGAGCACTGTCCCGGAACCTGGTACTGAGAGAACAGGACGGCCGGCTACTAGAACCGGGTCAGTAGCCTCACAATACCTCAATGGTCACCGCAAGAAGGCGGAGTGTCATGTGCAGATTCTCAGCGGCATGACGTAGCACGTAGTATTTCATTAGCGCCATCTTCGGTTACGCAAGGCATTTTTGGAGGCTTTGAAAGATGTTGCGATGCAAATATAAGGAAGCAGTCACTAGTTGTAGGAAGTACAAGTGACTTGTACCGGGGGGATGAAGGTTCAAAACCGGAAGCCAGTCGGTCACTCTGTGGCTCTAATACTTTACTACGGGAAGTTTTCATTATCAGCGTACTATAGTATTATGTGTTTTGGACTTGTGGGGGTTAGCTGTCTCTAACAGTCTACAGTCTTTAGAAGTCAGGATCTATACTAATAAGCCCTGGCAAGGCAGCAAGCCAAAACAGTGTTTGGGGTGTCAGCCATCTGAGTGTACGCATGATCCCAATAGTTCATGTATTAACGGGAACCTGTCCAGACCGGATCCCAACCAGTTAAGAGGTAACAGAAAAGCCCCTACCCCTTAGGATCAGCCTCCGTCACCTCCCTCGAGCCCGAGAACCATCGCACTTCGGCCACCACACCATTGATATCACTATAACACTGCTGCAGTAAGCATTTTGCTCAACTGCCCCCCCGGCATAAGAGAAGATAGATCCCTCGCCCCGCATTCTCTGTGTCCTTTCCAAATAGAAAACATGGGCATTTTCTATATTTGAAAAGGACACATGGAGGAGCATTTTTCACAAGGTGGGGGTGGAGCTGTCCTCTGTAGCCACTCCTAGTGACAAGTACCTAGCCACACACAGATGCTAATAAAGGTACCAGATAACATATCTTATTTCTGTAAGACCTATTTTATACAGAAACCTTTGGCAGGTATGGACTATGCTCTGTGGGGACTGGGGATTGCAAAAAATGGTCCTGGTGACAGGTTCCCTTTACCCCATCCCACGTACGCGTGCCCTACTCGTAGTATCGGCACGCCTCGGGTCCGGTGCATGGAGAGGGCTCACAGCTGCAAAGACTTACCATTACCGGTATCGCGGTTTTTTCGCCCACCGACGCCCGCTGCAGTGCTGCCGCGACTTCCAAAAAGATGGCGTCTGTCAGGGCGCCAACCATCTTGTTGATGGATCGTTGCTCATTCCCCCGTGAACGTCTTCCGAAAACCCCGGGGCTGCTCTATTAACCCTTCCATTACAATTTGCTATCTGCACATTGTTATTGAGTGAGGAGGAAAATCCCCATATACTGCCATATACTTTCGTATGGCATATATGTATAGGATCGATCAGAACAACCTAGGTGTTAAAATACCTAGTGAGATCTGAAAAATAGTAAAACATAAAAAAAGTTACAAAAAAAAATATAATAAAAAAAAACAACCTAAAATTCAATCACATCCACTTCCTGCTTTCCCTAGAACTGATATAACTATTAGTAAACTCTAAAATCATAAACACTTAGGTATTCGCCGGCGTCCAAAATTCCCTATCTGCCAAAATAATAAAGGTTTTTCCACTGCATTTAACCTGTAACGGACAAATAGTACTCTTTGTGCCATTTTGAGAATCATAAAAAAATCTATAAAAATGTCAAAAGGTAGCACAGTCCCTAAAAATGATATCAATGTAAACATCATCAAAGTCGCAAAAAATGACCACCGACCCCAGCTTTTGGTTACAATCACCGAGAGTTATGAAAAATATATTTAACGCAATATTGTATAGAATGTACGTTCAATAGTCTTTTGCTGTAATCCTTCAATTGCAATAATTTGGTATGTGTTTTTGTTAGTCCTAAAATTGTGTGTAGTTTCTCAGAGCGGTCATGTGATTGCTTAACACGTGGGCAATTAAAAACAACACCTTGCACATTCCGCGCTAGTCATGAATTAGGAACTCTCATAAACCTCGTAACACCTTCAGCTGTGGCCATGGGGTTTGCCTTTTGTCTCTTTAACATTGATTTTGTAAAAAACGCTGAAGAAATAAGTTTGTTGTTTTGGATTTTTTGCTATTTTTTCTAAACTGTGCAATTGTAGGAAGGATATTGTTGCCAAGTACGTAGATTCCTGGATGAAAAACTCTTCCAGAGTGCTCTGGACCTTAGACTGTGCCATCCACAATTGTAGTCTCTGAGCTCCTTGGGAGTTTCTTAGAACAACATGATCTCATGTATTCTGACAAACCATGAGCTTGAGGTCTTCTATTGACAGGTGCGCCTATTCCTATGTAAGCCAATCATTGTTTTATTAAAGCTTGACTTTAATGAAGGGAGAACACTCTCGTAGGATCAGAAGGAAAATGGACAGCATTAGAGTTAAATATGAGTGTCACAGAAGGGTCTGAAACTATACGAACTGGTGTGATATTTCAGTTTTTCTTGTTTAATAAATTAGCAAAATATCTTACATTTCGCGGTTTTTTTTCCTCTGTCAAAATGGGGCGCAAGGGTACATATAATGAGCAGAAAATAACTTTTTTTTCTTACCCATTGGCTGCAATGAAGACAAAGATTGAAACATTTGAAAGGGTCTGATACTAGCTGTACACACTGAGATGACGCCTGCTAGTTAGTTAATTGGGGGCTGCCTTGAGTCTTGGTGAAGTAGGGGGGATCCGTACCGTCCCCTGCACAAAACCGTCTTTGAGTCGGCACGCCCCCTCATTCCTCTTCACTCCCCTTTAACCATCACCGACCTGCTACCCTTGTCAGGTCATCAGGGGTGCCGCTATGGTAGCAAAAAGTCGGGAATAATCGGCTATAATAGCCCACTATGCCTAGGAAAGCCCTCACTTTGCTTCTTGCTCACCAGTCGTGGCCACATGCGGATCATCACCCCCACTTTATTTACTTGGTTTCTGACACCTCGCCCAATACGGTACCCCGGTAACGGGGCCTCTCCATACCCCAGTGCACATTTTTGGGGGTTCGCTGTCAACCTGCTGGCCCTCAGGAGTCCTACCACTCTACCACTGCTTGAACCTGCTAGATGACTCTCCCCAATCTTACTATAAACTAATGATGGTCATCCAGGTAGCCGAGGCATAATCTCCGGTGAGGTTTTAGCACGAGATCCATTAACCCTGAAATTTGGCGGGGAGCCCCATGTACCCAAGGGAGTACCACTCTGAAAAAGCCCTCAAGGAGTAACAAAAGCGGTCTCTTCTTTGGCCCTGTCAGTAAGTGTACCTGCCAATACCCTTTCCGTCAGGTCAAGGGTGGAGAAGAACTAGCCTTCCAAGTCGTTCTATCAACTCGTCAACTCTGGCAAGGATATGAATCAAATTTGGAAACGCTCGTTCAACTTCCTAAGTTCTTGCAGAACCGTAGGGGACCAGCAGGTTTTGGGAATCAACACAATAGTACTCTTCGACCAGTCCACTCTTGAGACTCCTCCTCGTACCCCCAGGTCTAAACATTCTGCCTGACTCTTCTTCGGATATGGCAAGCCGGCTCGCTATTCAGGGACCCGGTATGGGGGAGTTTTTGTTTACGCACCGTACACACGGATTTGGGGTTCTGAGTTATATCTCATGCTGATGACTGAGTACGACACGCTGTAACTTAGAGAACACTCAACGCGTTTCTGAGCCACAAACTCCTTCGCTGTCCTGAATCTGGACCGTGGAGAGGGACCCGCGATCTGTACTTCAGCACCGTTGGCAATCGGGTACACCTACCTCCGGTGTCCACCGACGTTCTTGGCGACAGACTGCTATTTTTTACATATCTCACAAACGGGCCATCAGGGACTCCTCTTTTCACCCGGGAAACCTCAAGGTCCGGCCTGTCGCCCACCTCCTCAGTCGGCCCTCGTACCTCAACCATCTCTGACCCTCTATGTGGAATAGAATTCCCTCCTGGTGGGTCCCCCACTGGCCTACCCCCCCTGCTTGTGTGGTTTACATCGGCCTCAAAGGGTTCAGGGCCAAGGCCGGACATGACCTTTTGTCCATTATCTAGCAACACATCATGCCTGAGGTGGGTCTTCTTCTCCAGGTATGCCCAAAACACCGTATATCTAGAAGAGGAATTCTACTCCAGCCTGCCTCTACCTAAATCCCCTCATTAGAACATTGTCCCCACCACCGCCCACTTCATTGTTTACCTTTACCGATAAGAGGAGGTGCCCCTGTATATCTTAATGACTTGGACTATCGCCAGCCTTGTGGATATTCTCGAGTGTCCCCATGTGAACACCCCACCGGGGCTGAGACAGCTCCCCCTATGTCCCAATTCCGCCACTGTATAGTTCCAGGTTCAACCAAGTTCCCACCATTTTACCAACTCCCATAGTCTATCCAAGCTTGCCACTGTGTACACCTATTGTTAACCTAGTCCACCCTTGGTGTTCTGCATATCCTTGAACTTACTCGGCTGCCAGAACACGGCCGTGCAAACATGCAACTCGGCCGGGTCCTGGTTGCAGGTCCATTGGTCTCCACTTACATTGATAGTTTGGCAGCAATATTCCCTTTTCAATGGCAAAACCTTTCCCAGCAACTTATATGGCCATGACGCATCTGTCAACACGAGCCTCACTTTTTTTCTTGGTATCCACGCCCCCTAATAACCCCCTCCCACCTGACATTTCTCCCTTTCCGCAGTAGCGTCTTAACCAAGAGGTTTGGTGACCCCTTTTCACTGGCACTCTGTCTTCGTGGGGGAGAGGTAGTATAAGGTCCTCCGTGCCCGATATCTCTCTACTATGGACACGGTTCCGTCATCTTTTGTGGGACCGCCTGCCCCCCCCGCTGTAATCCGAGAGGTCAGAAACGTGTGACTTGTCGAGACCACTCTCTCTACCATCTTTCTGGTGTGCAGTCCTCATGTTGTAGCCACTTCCTCCTGACAAGATGGCTCAGGTCATCACTTGGGAGCGTGGGTAGTTTTGCTGAGTAAGCCCCACTTTTGGACTCGGACTGTATCGACTTGAACGTGACCCCAATAGAGCCAGAATCCTCTCCGCCTTTAGCTGGGGATACTCAACGACCCTCGTTTCACTCAGGTCCGTAGTAACCTCTGCTGATTTCGCACCTGTCCAGGAACGGGTGCCAGCATCCTCGACCCATACTTCTCAGCTTGTCAACTCCTGCTGTTCTCATGATCCTCCTCCCTCGCATCGAACACAGTGAGATAGGCTGCCACGTCGTCGGTCACCGTCATCTTTTAAAGACCCGTTTTTGTACGCCGCCCCGTGCGTAACACTTGTTACCAAAAAGAACCTGTACCCCTTGCAAACCCATTATGGGACCCACCTCAGTAGTCGTCGCTTGCAGTGCTGCCATAACGTCAGAAAAGCTTTTCCATCATCATCTGGAACATGGCTTGCTTCTGACAGAACCTCATCCTCACTGTTGCTGGAGCATGCTTGCTGCGCTGAACTGCGCCGATTGCCCTGGGATCTTTCCTTCTGTTGGCCAGGGATCCATGGCTGGCTGCTGCGTCCGCTTCTCTCTTACGAGCGTCCTCCATTAAAAGCGAGTTCTTTACTACCTGGCATTCCTCCCTCTTTCTAGTCCCATGCAATTTCCCGCATATTGCCCTGACATAGTCTGCCGCACCTTTCTCGATCCTTTCGGCGTTTGTCTTTTTGAACTTGCCCGCAATCCGAACACCATATGTTGGAGATTTGGCCAGTAGAGACCGTGGTAAAAAGCGGTGTCTGGGAATGCAGTTTCACGACAGTGCCCCCAAAGTAACAGTCCAACAGGTCTAGCCTGTGTTTATTTCAGCAGGAACAAATAAAAGCAGCCTTCACTTCAGGCATCAAAAACTAAAAAATATCACACCCGTCAGGGTGCTAACTAAACAATGGTGTTGCTGGTGACTCCACCAACAAAAATACTTTTGCTTCGCCAGACACAGAGTCGGCTGTGTGCTCTCCAGCTCCACTCAGAGAAGACCACACTCTAGCCCTGAAAGGCACTTTATGCAGTCTGAATAGGCTGTTCCACCACCTTGTCCCAGGTGCTGGACAACATCAACCTCCCACTAATAAGGCCTTTCGCATATAGGAAAAACCTGTATTGGTAAACCTCCCGCCCATCCACCACGTTGGTCAAAACGCCCAATTCAGGTTGGCTCACACTTCTATAATACCCCATCCACCACCGTCCACTTTATTAGGTCCCCCCTGCTAGTCCGGTTTGGCCCCCCTTTTGGGGGCCTTCAGCTACTGCCTCAATTCTTCGTGGCATAGATTCAACACGGTGCTGGAAGCATTCCTCAAGAATTTGGTCCATATTGACATTATGGCACACACAGTTGCCGCAGATTTTGTCGGCGGTGACATCCATGAATGCGAATCCGGTTCCAACCACATCCCAAAGATGCTCTATTGGAATTGAGATCTGTGGACTGTGGAGGCCATGTGTAGTACAGTGAACTCATTGTCATGTCAAGAAACCAGTCTGAGATGAGTCCATCTTTATGACAATGGCGCATTATCCTGCTGAAAGTAGGCATCATATGTTTGGGTACATTGTGGTCAAAAGGAGTGACCATGGTCGCATAACTCAGTAGGCTGTGGCCGTTGCAACGATGCTCAATTGGTACCACGGGCCCCAAAAAGCAGTGACAGAAATATCCCCACACCATTGACACCACCACCACCACCAGCCGAACCGTTGAACAAGGCGGATGTGCTCCAGCTTTCATGTTGTGACCGCCAAATTCTGACCCTAACCATGCACCGAATGTCCAGCAAGAAATCGAACTCATCAACCAGGCAAACTTTTTTTTTTCCAATTTTCTAACTGTCCAATTTCGATGACTTGGCCCATTGTAGCCTCAGTTTTCCTGTTCTTTTAGCTGAAAGAGTGGCTCCCGGTGGTCTCTGCTGTCTGTCTCCTATCTGCCCTCAAAGTTCGAACGTACTGTTCGTTCAAGAGATTGCTCTTTCTGCCTACCTTGGTTGTAACGGGTGCGATTTGAGGCACTGTTGCCTTTTCTAATCCGCTCGAACCAGTCTGCCCATTCTCTCCGACCTCTGGCAATCAACAAGGCATTTTCCCCTTTCTTTCCCGCCCACAGAACGTCCGCTCACATGGATTTTTTTTTTCTTTTTTCGGACCATTGCTCTGAACCCCTAGAGATGTGGTGCGTGAATCCCGTAGATCATCATTTTTCTGAAATACTCAAGAACCGCCCCTTCTGGCACCAACAAACCATGTTCCAAACGTTCAAAGGCACTCAAAACACTTTTCTTCCCAATACTGATGCTCGGTTGTAACTGCGGAGATTGTCCTTGACCATGGTCTACATGCCTAAATGCACTGAGTTGTCCGCCATATGATTGGCTGATTAGAAATTAAGTGTTACGAGCAGTTTGGCAGGTGACCTATAAAGTGGCCGGTGATTTATATTCAATTAGTGTGGTCTAGAATAAGGCCACCAAACAAACCGAGTATGTTCAAAATATGGTTCAGTCTGGGAAGCCCTTTTCACAAAGCGTCCTTAACCCCTTAAGGACACAGCCTTTTGATAACGAAAAAAAAAATTGTTTCGCATTTTTCTGCTGACGTTAATAACTTTTTTAATTAACTTTAGGTTGTGTGAGTGTAATTTTTTTGCCAGAATGTAGTTGACAAGTTTTTATTGCTCCATATTAGGACTATACAGACCTTTTTTATTACTCTTTGTTGAATTTTTATTTCAAAGTGGTATTTCTGACATTTGGCCGCTATTGTGTTAAACCGCCAGAACACAAAGATTAGATTTTTTATATGATCACGCATTTTGGGAATGCGCATACAATTCCATGATTCTTCATTGTTATATTTGATTTGTTCATTTTTATATCAGTTCTAGGAAAAGGGGAGTGTTTTTTAATTTTAGTAAGTTTTTATTTTTTTCTCTCACAATTTTTTTTAGACCCTACTTACCCTAGGCCATCTGATTCCTTCACCATATACTCACTACTATGTCTTGGCAGTTTATGGGGAATTTGGTCTATACATAGCTTCACATGTCATTGATAGGTTGGGGAGTCTTGCCATGTCAGTCATGGCAGCTGATATTCCCGGGGAGTTGACGTTACAAACTAAGATGGTGGCACCAACGCACTGCCAACTTTGACTGCTTCCTGTCAATCAAATGGCGTAGCACTGTTGTGGTGGTAGCGGTGGGTGCTGCTGCATTATGCATTACACCATGTCGTATTAAGAGGCCTGTAGTCCGGGAGCCCTCTTCATAAATCCTCACAGTTATTTCCACGATGAAAGAATGGTTGAATTACCAGATAACAAAGTACATATTCTCTAATTCAACTGCTATCAACAACAAATACGAACTGCATTTTAACGAAATATTTCAACCTGTCTCTTCAGTCCCTGTTGTTTTACAGTTTGGTTTCCCTGGGATACAACCGATAAATCTTCTGACTATGGTGCTAATTCTCATAATACGCTTTCTTTGTCTGTACGCTTAGTGTTCTCCTCCGCTTCCTTCCTCCCTCCGCTCCTGCAATTACACGACCACTCAACACGAGGCACAGTCGCAAGCATGAGTCAAGATTTATCACAGGCCTGCAACATAGAAGATCCTTTATCCAGGGGAGGAGAAGGGAGCTATAGCAGAGGCTGATCTATTTGTTTGTGTTATAGTTAGTTAGCAAGCTGAGATGTCATTTTGTGGTGTATATCTATCTCATGGATCTCCTCATCTCCTGATCTGTCTCATTTTCTCTTTTTCTATGATATACTAGTAAACGTAAAAACCCTAATAAAAGTTGTATCAAACCTGTACCTAATCATCTAAGGAATTTGTCAGCACACAGCATCTCACAGATTAGAGGGATCATATGTGGTCTGCTTAGAGAGTCCCCTGCCCAACACTTCTTGAAGTTTACACTGACCATCACTAACGTCATAGGAGCTAAAACAGCAATAAATGTGAGTCATTGTAAGGGGTAAAAATGTCTTTAATTGTGAATATGCACTAAGGTATAATTTGGAGAACTTCCTTTGTTGGGGGCAAACCCTTTAAGTTAGCTGAATTCAGTGATGAATTTATAGGGAAAATAAACACCTTCTGTGTTATGAATAAATGCATGGTTAATGGGCTGCTAACACACATTTTCCTGGGAGCTTTCTTGCTATCACCATGGTTGCAGAGACAATCCATCCCAGGACCGGACATTTTCATCCTCTTGCTGTCATAGATGGTGCTGGAGTAGGCAGTAATCAATTGTCAGAGAGCTGCTTTGTATGTGTACATGGTGATCGCAAATGCCCAGCTAGCACAGAGTTTTGCACAGGTTCTGTCAGTTTTTCCTTTGCACACAGACAAGCTGAACAGAACCAAGATGTGTGTGCAGAATAGCAGAGAGGATACCCAGCAAAGAGTACTAAAAGGAGCTGAGGATATGTTCTTCGCAGATTATTCACAGCAAATCATTGTGGCACTTATTTATTACCCTCGCATGACATGTTATATAGCATTAGCCACCTAGGCCAAAATATAGTGGTAGCCACCTAGGCAACGCTCACTGTAATATAGTGGTAGCCACCTAGCAACGATCATGTAATATAGTGGTAGCCACCTAGGCACTATCATGTAAATAGTGTAGCCCCCTAGGCACCAAATCATTAACATAGTGTAGGGCCAACCTAATTGCAACTATCATTTCATATAGTGGTAGCCACCGAGGCAACAAGCATGTAATATAGTGGGAGCCACCCTAGCACACTCATTTAATATAGTGGTACCACCTAGGAAACGATCATGTATATCTTAGCCACCTAGGCCAACATCATTAAATATAGTGGTAGCCACCATAGCAACATCATGTCACATATGGTAGCCACCTAGGCAACTATCTGAATAGTGGTAGCCCACCTAGCAACAATCATGTAATATAGTGGTAGCCACCGAGGTCACGATCATGTAATATATGGTACCCCCTAGGCAATCTGCATTTCTATAGCAGTAGCCCCTAGACAACTTACGTATCTTGCGAAAGTATTACCCCCTTTGAGCTTTTCTCTTTTGCAACATTTCAGGTTATCCAACATAAGATATAAAAATTGTCATTTTTGGTGAGAATCGACAAAATGGGAGCCCAATTGGTCAAGTGGAACGAAATTTATGGGATATTTTAAACTTTTATATAAAAAATATAAACTGGTAAAGTGGGGCATGGCACTTATTATTACCGTTTCAGTGAGGATCTCTGAGGGTGCAGTCACACGTGACAGTACAAACTGCATCGCAATCAGTTTTGAGGTAGTTTTAGAGTGCAGTTTTGTTAATTGACAGTGAAAGCATTTTTGGAACACAGTTTCCCCTTCAAAATCAAATTCGCTCATTCAGTTCATCTCTGCTCTCTGGATAACTGCCCCTGCTCTCTGCTAGTCTCAGGGTTCTTTTATAGGGCAGAGCATCATGAAGACCAAGGAACACACCAGGCGGTCTTTATAGTGTTGTTGGAGAGTTTATAAGCCGGATCTTTGGGTACAAAAAGAGTTCACAAACAGGGACGTAACTTGAGGGGTGTCAGAGGTGCGTCGCAACTGCCCTAAGTCTCACTTTTCCCATATGAGAATTAGTACATATAACCCATCGTTATAGTCTGGCCCCTTGGCAAACAACTTTTCACTGGGGCCCAATTACTCCACTGCCCGCATATGGGTTCGCCCATACAGATTTAGACAAAATCTTCAAATCCCCGTCCCCACTTAAGGGCTTAAGCTTAGGCTGACGGCTTAGTGTGTTTTGAGCCTGCTTTTTTCCTTCAGTCAGGAACAGGGCACGGTTAAATTTAATGGGAAGCAGTGGGTTGGAGCCAAATACCAGATGTTTTCGGAAGAAATTTCCAATTTGGGCGCTATTTTTTCCACTAAGGGGTATAACGCAGTGAAACAAACTGTTATTATATTTTATTAGATCGTCATGTGCGGACTCGTTAATACCTACTGTGTTTATGAATTTACTGTTATTAATATTTATATCACATTCAGGGAAAGGGGGGTGATGTGAATGTTTAGATTTTTTTCAATTATCATTTTTTTTTTTTAACTTTTACCATTTTCAGACTCTCCTAGGTACTTTAACCCTAGGTTGTCTTTATGACCGTATCATATTAATACTGCCATCTACATATGGCAGTATAGGGGATTTTACTCCTCATTCTATTACATGGTGCTGATGTAGCCTTGGTTCGTCGGAAGACCCTATGCTGTCATGGCAAGGGGATCGCCGCTCCCCGATGAACGTACGGGAGCAATATCCGCAGCAAGATGGTGTGCCCATGCGATCGTCGGGAAAACCCACCCCCGATTGCTGCTACGCAACCGATCGCGGGTAGTTACCGGTAAGCTTGGCTGCAAATGCTGTAATCACAGCAAATGGTTGAGACAAAGTATCATTAAAGGGGGCTGAATAATATTGCACCTCCCACTTTTCAGTTATTTATTTTAAACTTTGAAATTTGGTCACACTTCTTTATTCTTCTTTCTCTTCGCCAAACACTTACAATTTTATATCTTATGTTTGAGTCGGACAATTTGGCAAAAGGTAGAGAGTTTAAGGGGGCTAAACAGTTTCAACAAGGAACACACATGTTACATAGCAGTAGCCGCCAGGAACCTACTAGCAACCTCTATAGCAAAAAAGTCAATGTTATAACATACCATCATTGTTGTTTTTGGTTATTGCCTCTGTCCTGTGCTCCACTTTAGGGAAACAAAATATGGATTCTATAATGTTTGTATTATATCAAACCAACCAACAACAACTGCAGACAACTCCCTTGCTGCTTCAGAACATAACAATGATACAAACCTGCAACTGCTAAAGAACCTTGTAAATCCTTGAAAATGTAATCCCTTGCGCCACATATTCCCACTCTTTTCATTTGCCATGGCTTATTTATTGTTGCGGTGTGACTTATATTACTCCTGCCGTACTCGTTATGGCCCCCCCTACAGAAAAATTGGGTGCTTCATTAGATTTTGTTCAGGCCATTTAAAATTCCAATATTATTGGCCCCACAATACCATAGTCACAGTGCCTGGCCCACATACCATTGGTCCATATTACCACACCTGCCCTCACTAGCCAATATCACTACCACCTACCCAAGTAGCCACTGATTCACAGCTTGCTCCCAATAGCGATGGTCACTACAGCACCTTACCCCCCAGTAACTACTGTCACAAGCATCTCCCAATTACATAGTCACGTGGCCTGGACCATTAGTCAAAGCGCCTGAACTAGCAGTCACAGACCTTGGCCCCTAGTAGTCGCAGTGCTTCCCGAGTATCAAACAGTCATGGCGAACCTTTATCGCGGCGAATGCCCAAACGCAACCACAAAGCCCCCTTATTTTATGGCTAGGTGCGGTTTTTTTGCCAATCTAAAATTAAAGAAGAACTTATTGCTCCATGTTCTTCAACGACACACTTGCAATCTATGGTCTCCTGAGGAACACCAACACAGTAAGAAGAAAGATGGGGAAAATTGTGCATCATTTTACCTTCTTTTCACTACCCTCTAACACAGAAATCGTGGGGGGCCAGCATGAGGTCCTCCAAAGATATTCAGCCCTGTCACTCATTCTCCCCGCTTCCTACAATCCCAAGTAACAAAGTCAGAGAGCGGGTACAGCACAGTGCAGGGATATAAGGCACCAGAGAGCAGGTACAGCACAGTGCGGGGATATAAGGCACCAGGGAGCGGGTACAGTACAGTGCGGGGATATAAGGCACCAGAGAGCAGGTACAGCACAGTGCAGGGATATATGGCATCAGAGAGCGGGTACAGCACAGTGCAGGGATATAAGGCACCAGAGAGCGGGTACAGCACAGTGCGGGGATATAAGGCACCAGAGAGCGGGTACAGTGCGGGGATATAAGGCACCAGAGAGCGGGTACAGCACAGTGCAGGGATATATGGCACCAGAGAGCGGGTACAGCACAGTGCAGGGATATAAGGCACCAGAGAGCGGGGTACACAATATACACCTTAGGCTGGATTCACACGACCGCAAGGGGGGCGTATATACGGCCGATATACGTTCCCCATAGACGGCAATGGGCGCGCGCGCCCTACAGGAGCGGTATGGTGCAGCACACGTGCGGCACCGTACCGCCCATACCCCGTGAAAAAATAGGACATGTCCTATTTTTTCAGGGCATACGGCGCTGTGCACCATGTATCCCTATAGAGAGGGGCGGGGGTGAGCAGCGCTCTCCCCCTCCTCCTCTCCCCGCGCGTTGCCGTGTGCCCGCCGTGCTACGGTACGGCAGGCACCGGTCGTGTGAATCCAGCCTTATATAGTAATTTGAAACACGTACAGGTCATAAATGCACTAAATGAGTATATTACAGCATACACTACAACATGAAAGGGATACATGTATATTATACACTAAATCATATGCATCACTACTACATGTATAGGTGATGTACAGGTGCCATACAAGTACACACCAGTGAACACTAGAAGACGTTCAGATGATATACAGGCACCAGATTTGGTGATATTCATGTAGCACGCATGCAAATTACATGGTAACACAGAAGTTATAGTGTACATTACAACAGGTTAGGGTATGTAAATACTATAGCGTACACTAAGTGCTACAGTGAATGATTGCTGATCTAAGTAGAACACTTTCATAGTATAAAATTATTAACTGTTATTTATTATGTTTTCACAGAACCAGAACATATATGGGCACTGAGCAGCTACCAGGCATATACATGAATATGTCTATAGAGAGAGGGATGTATCTACTCTGGGGTACACAGGTCGGCACGATGTGCGGTGGTACTCTCTAGGCCTGGCCCCTCCAGTGTGGGGCGTGTGCCTGGTGTTGTAGTGCAGATATTGCGGGCATGGAGCTCTTAACCAACGCTTACGTAGTGGTTTGTCTGTAAGTACTGTTCATATATCATGCGCACCTTTGTTTTAGAAAATCAAGGATTTTTTCTTTCTTTTTGCGCCTTGTTACGTTAATCAAATATAAATAAAAACCTTCATTTACCCCTTAGTGACGCAGCTAATTTGGCGTCCATGATGACCAGGGCCTATTTTTCACAACCTGCATGTGTCCTTGATCTGGTTAATTAACTTTAGAAGGCTTTAACCAAACTTAGTTCATTTTTAGTGACTTTTTGTTTGTTTTGTACTTCAACAAGTGAGTGGGGAAATTTTGTTTGATACATTTTGAATTTTTATTTATGGAAAAAAAGGTTAATTTTGGTACACATTTTGAAACAATAGCTTTTTTCAAACTGACTAACAATTTGTTGCGTAGTAAAAAACAACCTAACATTACCATATCTCAGTTTGTGTTGTAGTCATTTTAGAATTGTCCTGTTTTTTTTATTAATGACGACGCCTAGAAAGTCACAGATTGAACAGAATTCTCTCAAATTTTTAAAAAACTTTTGAATCAATTATTTTTAGGGACCATTTCAGGTTTTGGGAAGTTCTTTTGAGAGAAACTTGTCACATATCACCCCATCTATTAACTTTCACGCCTCAAACTATTCAAACGCAGTAGAAGCTTGTGAACCCTTATGTATTTTCGATATTCAAAACAAAATGAAGTTTGATTCACTATTATTCATTAATTGAAAATTACCCGCACTACTGAATAAAGTAGTACCCTCATATGTGCACATGGTGAATCTCAAAAGTGAAAGGAGCCATTGACTTTTGATGGCAAATATTTTTCAGGTTGCCGATTACGTTTTTGTAGAGAGCCCCTTGCGCCACGTTCCAACATGTGGCATTTGAAAGATCCAAAGGCTTCACCTACGACCCCCCCCCCCCCGCATGTTTGAGGTAGGCTATAATCATAGCCATGTTAAGCTTCGTATTGTGACTAAACGCGTAGGTTTTTTGCCTTTGTAACCTGCACCGTCCATGCACCTATTTGGTGCTTTTTAATGGATTTCAATAAAGTGATTTTTCGAATTTATAGACGTGCTCCGGCTACCCCCAGTTTTTTTCTTCGATTACTCTACTTCCCAGATGCCGTTCATGCAGCAGCACCCATTTGGAGAAACCCCGACATTCAGACCTGCCAAGGAAACTAAGTGCACTTTTTTTACATCTTTGGACTGATGTATGCTTACTTTCCTTTCGCATTTTTTAACCTGTTGAACCACAATGGTTCCAAAATACATGATCACGATATTTGTAGACTTTTTATCATGTGGTATGGGGGCTATTAACCCCTTGACGGCGGATTTTTCCATTTTACTTTATTCGCTCCCGCACCTTCCAAAATCAATAACTTTTTCCCGTGTTACAAGAGCTGTGTGCGGCTTGTTTTTCTGCGTACCAAATTGGACTTCCTAGTGATGGGTTATTTCATATTCCATGCTGTGTACTGGGAAGTGGAAACTATATATCAAAATGCGGAATATTTACAAGACCAGCATTTGCGCCATTTTTTTGTGGGCTCTGCTTTAGCAATCTTTCATTGTTACCTCCAAATAAGCATTTCTAAGTTTGGTTTTTTTGGTTGGGTATGGTCACAGAACAGATACCAAATTTATAGTAGGTTTTAAGTGGTTAAAATTTTAACAAAAACAAAATTTTTGTATTTACCCTCAAAAAATTATTACCTTATCCATATTCTGACTCCAATAAAAACTTTTTCTACCCATCGGAGTACGAAGTTGGGCTAAGGTGCAACCTTTTTTTCTGGGACAAGCTGATGTTTATTGCTAACCATTTTCAGAAACTGTGCGATCAGTTTAGATTCAGTTTTTTATGTGTTCAAAAATGGAAAGTGGCAATTCGGACATTTGAAGCACATTTTTCCGTTACGGGGTTCGATTGGCGTAATTTGGGACTGTTTGATACCGTAAGATGTGTGTTTTTTTACTTTCTGATCCACATTTTAATTATTTATTGTCTGTTATTCATGTGTTAGGGGCTTTTGGGAACTTCTAAAGAATTTTATTTTTGTTTTTTTGATTTACACAACCAGCATATGAAAATAGTTCATTGTTGATTCCCTAGTTCATACTAATGCACTGCAAACAAACCATGTATTGCAGTGGCATTAGAGAGGTCAGACTAGTTACTTGGCATAGCTGCACCCATGCTCTGCTTGGTCCACTCAGGGGCTTGATCGAGCAAGGCACATGTGGAGACTTTCAATAGTTCCCTGGATGCGCGGCTGAGAAAGTGCGATCAGCGGGGTGCTGAGGAAGGAGGAGAGCCTCTCCTCCACAGGTACATATATCCCGCGGTCACTCATTGACAACAGCCTCCGTTTCAGATCCAGTACTGTTAGAGCAGGTCCAGGGCACCTGCTCTTCCTACACACGGGGGGCCCATTGCGAGACCTTTGGTGAGGCCGCGGAAAACTCGTCGCCTTGCTTAGGACCCCTTGGAGGAAATCTGTATGGTCTGTCACTAAGAAAACCAATGAGGGAGATTAACAAATGTGGCACAAGTATAAAACTGGTTGTTTCTATTTAAAACTTTTTCAAAATTTTCAAAAATGAACTATTAATGCAAAAAATGTTGTCTTAGCCATAAAAGTAACCCATCATTTCATGAAATTTTTTCTATAATTATGTTTGTATATAATCTTGAGTATCAACCGTGCTTTTTCCAGAAAAAAAAAAAATGTGGTGATAAAAAATAACTATGCGCTATCTCGAGTTTATTAAAAAAAAAAAAGTGTACTCACCTTCTGATGCCCCCAACTCCCTCGCAGTTCCATCGATGTCCCGGATTCGGCTCCCGTGTCCCGTCGGTCTGTCGCTTCATGACATGAAACAGCATTCTAACTGACAATTCTAGTGTGTGCAACCGCCTCGGCACACACTAGTCAGTGGAGTGGCTGACGTCATGGTGTGGTTAGGGACCACAAGGGGACACAAAGCCGAATCCGGGAGCATCAATGGCTAATGAGAAGGACCGCTGGGGAGCGTCGGGAGGTGCACTACACATTTTGTTTTGTTCATATAGGCTGGACTATGGGGCTGCTGGCTAGATTCTGGGGGGTATCCATATAGTCAAGTTAACAGTACAGCTAATTAGTCCGGGCGGTGTGCTGAAGCTTCCTCGTGTTTGGATTAAATATTTTTTTAGTAACATTTAATTCCCAGTATCTTTGCCTTTCAAGTTAACGTGATCATCAAGATATCTTGGGGCTCATAATAAATTGTACAGGGATCATTCACCATAATAATTGATCTGTATTTGAAGGCCCTGGCTTCTTTGTGGTGTTCTTTCACTACATGAACACTATGACTGGGGACGGGGGTGCCCCAAATTATAATTGTTATCAAGGTTATTATGACTTCAAAGTGTGAACATTATAAAATAATAATACTTATATCCCAAACGGGAACTTAAGGTGTCACATCCGCAGTACTGCACTCACAAAGACTATCACACACATATATAAAGGACTCACATATACCATAGAACAGGAAGAGACAACACTACACGTAAATATAAATTTCACTTAAAATTAATAAATAACAATTAAATAATTATAAAAAAGTAATAAAATTAGTACCTTCTTTCCAAGGTATCACATTCTAAAACTTCCTATTTCCCCTATTGTGGGTATTTGAAAGCTCGAGGCGGCCGTCTACAAGTCTTTTTGAATCTCTCCGGGGGGGGGGGGGGAAAAAAAAACCTTGGGCATCGCAAAAAAATAAAACGGGGGAACTAAAACCACTGACCTGTGCCTGGCATCACGCCCATGGATTGGTGGTCACGATTTTTCTTGATTTTTTCCAATTTCCTATTATCCCTCTCCGCACGTACAAGTTTTCTCCCATTCTTCCAAATGTCAACCCACTACAGGAGGGCTTTCTAAATTAATTTATCCATCTTTTTGACAATCCCTACTGAAATATACAATTGCCCCAAAGCCGCTGGGCAAAGCAATCGCGCTTCACCTAAACAACGTATTATAGAAACACCAAATTAGCCTTGGGTTTCAAAGTGCCCTTGCTATTACGTAAGAAGAATAGTTATACTATTAAGCTAGACTCTACGAGTACACCTTTTTCCATATGCTCAGCAGCTTAATTTATTGTCAAACGTCACGCCCAAATTGTATACTACCACCTTTGCTCCACTTCTGGTTTCTGCCACTTGCTACTAGTGAGTGGTTTTGGCGTACTTGCCTTTTTTCTCGAAAAATCTATAACCAATTCTTTTTCGTTTAGGTACATTTAGAAACAAAGACCATTTGGAAGACGCACCATTCGTAAAGTATTCACTGACTTCGATAATTCAACTATCATCCCACTCTGTATACAGCCCACCATACCGAATCGTCCGAGTATTTCTGAGATAAAACAGGACGGATCATTTTCTCCTAAAAATCGAGGTGTACAGTAATGAAACAAAAAAGGAAGCTAACACAGTTACCCTAGGGCCCACCAGTACTGCACACCCCCTCATCAGACGTGTGTCAACCAACTGGACCTCTGCGGTTCTGCGTTGGCAGGATAATCATCAAGTCCATTTGATCAATGCTCTTCTAATCTGCATAAACCTGCCAGCTTAGACTACGCAATCTGGAATACGTGTTAATGCAAGCTGCTGAAGTCAAAGAAAGTCAAGCGTACCTCTGTTTGTGGGGATTCTAGATGGAGCACATTTCTCTGTTGAACAGATTATTAAGTGCATCATCTTTACTCCTAACCACGGTCGATATGGCAAATTTGATGGGTCTACAAATCCTTCACTGCACTAGGATACGGTACCCCATCCGGCATAACAGTCTTTCTAGTTTTTCATGACCACAGGTCAACGCTATTGGTCTATACGTCATTTTAACATGCTTTCGGTCGTGGGACCTTTTTAGCAGGAACTACTAACCGAGTTTTCCAATAGCGTTTGCAACATTTCCACCTTGTTTAGGCTCATATTGAATAAATGTGTAAAACCTACCTTAGCTCCTAAAACACAGTTTTTCAGAACCCTATTATCTAAAAATCTGGGCCTCCAGCTTATTACGGTTTTAGCCGATCCTAGTTCTAGTACCGACCCCTCCATCAACTTTAATTGGTTGCATCTCTCTGTTTTCCGGGCCTCCTCATTGGTTCCCCCACCGACATTTAGATTGTACCAACGTCCCTACATTTGTTTCCACACTATGGGGTACGCATCTCATCAAAAACGATTAAAGAAGTTATTTAATTCATTAGCCTTCTCTTTATCCCCTTCAGCCTCCTTCAGTTCGCATCGGTATAACCGTAATTGTTTCTAGGGACCCCCTCCAGACCTCCTTGTTTCTGCTCAGACACTTATTTCTAGTCTCTTTTTATAGCAGCATTTGCACTCTCCGGATTTTAGGTAACATCTTCAATAGGCTTCTATAGGAGACCTACATCCCCAGCCCGGAAAGCCCGCCTCTTCAACCCAACAATTTCTTAAGTTCTCCCTCGGTCATCCACGTGTTGTTTTGCAAATATTTTAACCCTTTAAACTGGCACTATACTATTCTACACAGAACCTAATTAGTCAGTAAACCGGAGTTTAACGCTTAAATTTACATACCCTGACTTCGGCCACATACAACTCCCAGTCCGTATTTGCAAAGCAGCATTGCAATCCTCTTCCACCGACCCTGCCATTTACGTACCACTATCTCCTTAGGAGGAAGTCTTTTAAGGACCGCCGATATTGCGGTTTAAAAAAATCAAATTATGGTCGAATTTCCAAGGGTGGCAGTGTCTCACAGATTTGTAAGCATCTAGATGTTAGCATAGAAATAATCAAGTATTGTTCTCCTCTAGTCGGCCTAATCACATACTGTGTTAAATTTGACCATATAACCGCTTTCTTCCTGACGTGTTGAAATCCCAGTTATGATTAATAAGGTATCACTATATCTGCCTGTACTTCACCAACCACAACGTGAATTACTGCGAGTGCCGTATCATATTGGCTGACGGTGGATATATTATACCAACCAAGATTACAGCCGAGAACCCCCTCGGAAGATAGAAGGGCCTCAAGCACCAATGCTAAGATCTCCACCATCTCCACAGCAATGTTAATTCTCACTGTAATATGATCGCTAACACCATCCCTGGTTTACATAAATATAATCCCTCCCCTTTTTTCTTCCCCACTTTCTACACTCCCTATCTCCCCTGACCTGGAGAAACCTGGTACACTAATCAGGCTATCCGGGATCATATCGTGCAACCATGACTCAGTGAAACACATATATAAGCACTTCAACATTCTTTAATTTCATGACCATAGAATGTAATTCGGCCATTTTGTTCCTTAGATCTTACATTTCCAGTTATCACCGAAGGACACAAACGGTCTCATCCCCCTCTCTTCTGTTTACACTTAAGTCCTGCCCGTGTTCCCCGAACGATCTCCTAATTTCCTTTGGTATGTCTTTGCACTTCATATCCCTCCTAGGTATAGATTTCCTAATCTCTAAGAGCATATGCGTGTAAACCTATTTCTATTTTTCTTTTCGTTTAAATTGCATTACTCATTTTCATTTTCCTTTCCTTCCCCCCATATTATAAACCACGTCGTTGAGATTCCCTAATCTCCGGCCCATGTTTTTTCCATCCTTCTCCATCAGTCCGCGGGTATAACTTCATTGTCCATATCTTGGCCTAGCAGACATTGCACAGCAGTTTGCAGCGTTAGTTTTGCAACCCAGGCCTCCATATTCAGACCCCGGTACGGGGCCATAGGGGCTGCAGCAAGCACCCGCCATGGATGGAGCCCAAGAGAACCCCATCCCCTCTGATCGAGGTAGCCGCTCTCCACAGCCCTCAGAGGTAACTCACGGTAGACCTTGGCACACGAAGCTAAGTCCATAGCAGACCACAAACAGAGTGGGATGATTCCGCCTACCCCCAGTATCAAAGTACAGGGCAGACACAGACTCCACACTTCGACGCCTGCAGAACCGCATATTCCCAGACGCCCAAGGACCCCATTACAGGGCTGATACTGCACCAGCAATTGGTACTATCATTCACCCCTGGGAGATTTACCCCCTCATTCTTTAGGCCGCAATGGGAGACGATCTGGACACAGGATCCTCCCTCTCCTCCCATCCTTAGGCATTGGCCCATCCTCCCCCCCCAGGTACCCCATACCTTGGATCTAGACCTGGCGTCCCAGTCCTACTCGTGCCTCGTCCGCCTCCAGTTTTCACGTCCCTTTCCACTCACAGACCCATTCCAATGCGAGGCAACAGGGAGCGCAAGGTAATCCAACACTGGGAGAATCCATTATTAGGTAGTGAAGATCTCTCCCACAGCTATTGCGGCACAATTATACAACCAGCAGTCCCAATAGTGGGGGGGAGGATAGAAGGGGGTGGGGGGGGGTAAGAATCTCCGACAGTCCCAGATGATCCAGGGGGAGGGGAGGCGGAACCACCGCAGGTCACATAAATACGGTGATATTGAAAATCACCAGTTATCCAGGCACATAATAATGGACATTGAAAAACCATCCAGCAATCCCAATAACGCGTGGACGGAGACTCCCAGGCAGTCCGAGACAGCGCGTTTCCCAGGTGTGGAGATGAATGATCAGGGATCTCCAGCATCCAGATAACAGTAGTAGGGGTGAAACAAAAAGTAGTTTAAAAAAAAGGGGGGGATGGTGGGGAAATTAAATGTATCAAAAAAAAAAAAAAAAAAACACCGGCAGCACGTGCGGCCAGACAGCCACCACCCCACAGACACAGGGCAAGACCAACGACAAAAACGGGCAAACAGGGGGACGGGCACAACCCCTCCCTCCACAGCGGAGACACGCGAACACGGCCGCCGCAAACCCGCAGCACGCATGCCCCAGCAGTCTCCACAAAGTCAGCCCCGGGCGGACTCCATGGACCGCGAGCACAAGCACCCGTACCGGCCACACACGTGGCAATCCGACAGGTGATCACACCGGGGACAAGGAGGGGGGATGGGGGTGTCAGGGAGCCGGCGTCCGGGTGTCGGCAACCAGCGTCCGGACAGACGTCACCGCAGAGGAGCGGACGCAGAGTGACGATCGCAGCCGTTTCCGGCGCAGAAAAAGATGTTAGCATTGGAGTATACATTGTGACAAAGCAATCCCCCCCCCCCCAAAAAAAAAAGCAAAATCGCAAATTTGTTACATTAACAAATTTATCATCCAGCATCTGACACACAAAATCTGCCACATTTCAACGACATTAGTAAATTCTACTATGACTCTTCAGTCTCCTACCGCCTACAAGAACATTGCCGTGCATGCTCTTCAGCTTCTGCACCTCTGTAACTGGCTCCTCAAGTCTTATGGAAATGTCCTGTATAACCTTGAGCTACTGGACTTCTGTAACTACTTCATATCCTTCAGTAATCTGCCCTGTGATGTCCTTGAGCTTCTGCACTTGTGTAACAGCTCCTAAAAGCCTTCACATTATGTCCTGTATAAACCTTGAAGCTCCATCACTGCCAGGAAAAAGAACGGTTCTCCTCCTTTTGCAGAGTTGCAATAGGCAGTGACTTGGTGTCTTCTTTACTATATTGTCAATATAGACATGCAAAGGTTTGGTCTATTAGGTGGCTAATTTATGTAAGACACTGACCTAAATTCAATGTGAAGAAGGTGATTGGTAGCAGTACAGTGCGGGGATATAAGGCACCAGAAAGCGGGTACAGCACAGTGCAGGAATATGGCACCAGAGAGCGGTCCACAGCACAGTGCAGGATATGCACCAGAGAGCGGGTACAGCACAGTGCAGGGATATATGGCACCAAGAGAGCGGGTACAGCACAGTGCAGGGATATAAGGCACCAGAGAGCAGGTACACAGCACAGTGCGGGTATAAGGCACCAGGGAGCGGGTACAGTACTGGCGGGATAAAGGCACCAGAAGGCAGGTACAGCACAGTGCAGGGATATATGGCATCAGAGAGCGGGTACAGCACAGTGCAGGGATATAGGCACCAGAAGAGCGGGTACACACAGTGCGGGGGATATAAGCACCAAAGCGGGTACAGTGCGGGGATATAAGGCACCAGAGAGCAGGGTACAGCACAGTGCAGGATAATGGCACCAGAGAGCGGGTACAGCACAGTGCGAGGATTTGGCACCAGAGAGCGGGTACACACAGGTGCGGATATAGGCACCAGAGAGCGGGTACAGCACAGTGCAGGGTATCACCAGAGAGCGGGTACATCACATGCAGGATATATGGCACCAGAGAGCGGGTACAGCACAGTGCAGGGATATAAGGCACCAGAGAGCGGGGTACCAATATACACCTTAGGGGATTCACACGACCGCAAGGGGGGCCGTATATACGCCGATATACGTTCCCCATAGACGCAATGGGCGCGCGCGCCACAGGAGCGGTATGGTGCAGCACACGTGCGGCACCGTACCGCCCATACCCCGTGAAAAAATAGGACATGTCCATTTTTTTCAGGGCAACGGCGCTGTGCACCATGTATCCCTATAGAGAGGGCGGGGGTGAGCAGCGCTCTCCCCCTCCTCCTCCTCCCTCCCCGCGCGTTGGCCGTGTTCCCGACCGTTCTACGGTACTGCGGGCCCCGGTCTGTGAATCCAGCCTTATATAGTTAATTTGAAACATGTACAGGTCATAAATGCACTAAATGAGTATATATCACATACACTACAACATGAAGGATACATGTATATTACACTAAATCATATGCATAACTACTACATGTATAGTTGATGTACAGGTGCCATATAAGTACACACCAGTGAACACTAAGACGTTCAATGATATACAGGCACCAGATTTGGTGATATTCATTACCACGCATGCAAATTACACTGGTAACACGAATTATAGTGTACATTACAACATGTAGGGTATGTAATACTATGCGTACACTACAACTGCTACAGTGAATGATTGCTGATCAAGTAGAACACTTTCATAGTATAAAATATTAACTGTTATTTTTTGTTTTCACAGAACCAGAACATATATGGGCACTGAGCAGCTACCAGGCATATACATGAATATGTCTATAGAGAGAGGGATGTATCTACTCTGGGGTACACAGTGTAATACTTCCTGGTGGTGTACAGTACCTGCATGTTTAAGTGAACACTGTTACACTTCCTGGCAATGAATAGGCAAACTGAAATAGCAAATGTCTGGTAGGGAATGCTAGTGACATACTGTTATACGGACCAGAACACTTCCTGGTAATGAATGGACACTAATGAGGACATTATAACACATCCCGGTAATGAACTGATAGGGCACATAGTGTACACAATAACTCTTCCTGGCAATGAGTAGCCCACTACTCTTGTATCACCATGGACAATGTTATACTTCCAGGTAATGCAATGCAGAGACCAATGTGTAGGGTGTAGCAAGTCCTCTCCATGGCTTCCTGGCACTTTCCAGAGACTAGCCATATGCAAGGACATTATAACACTTCCCAGACACTAGCCATGTGCAAGGACATTATAGCACCTCCTGGCACTAGCCATGTGCATGGGTAAGGACATTATAGCACCTCCTGGCACTAGCCATGTGCATGGGTGAGGACATTATAGCACTTCCTGGCACTATGTGCATGGGTGAGGACATTATAACACTTCCTGGCACTATGTGCATGGGCGAGGACATTATAGCACTTCCTGGCACTAGCCATGTGGTGAGTGCATGCTCCTTCTTTCTCCTGATAATCCTAAAATATGCCTAAAACTGTGTTGAAGCGGGGTGATTCAAATTCAAGAAACAAATATCACAATTTGATTTTGCCAGAGTGTATCTGCATACATTCCATATTACAGAAAAGAATATATTATTCTAAAATAAAATATAGTTATAGATAGCATAAATCAAACACTGCAAAGCGTTTGTTTGTTCTCTCTGTGTTTGCGTGGGTTTCCTCCCACATTCAAAAACATATTGGTAGGTTGATTAGATTGGGAGCCCCATTGGGGACAGCGACCGATTTGGCAAGTTCTGTGCAGCACTGCAGAAACTTTGTGCGCTCTATAAATACCGTATATACTCGAGTATAAGCCGACCCGAGTATAAGCCGAGACCCCTAATTTTACCACAAAATACTGGGAAAATCTATTGACTCGAGTATAAGCCGAGGGTGGGAAATGCATTGGTCACAGCCTCCCCAGTATATAGCCAGCCAGGCTCTGCCCCAGTGTATATAGCCTGCCAGACCCTGCCCCAGTGTATATAGCCTGCCAGATCCTGCCCCAGTGTATATAGCCTGCCGCCGCTGCCGGACAGATCGCACAGAAGATATACAGGGGTTACCGGAAAGGTGAGTTTAGATATATTTATTTTTTTGACTCGAGTATAAGCCTAGTTTGGGTTTTTCAGCACATTTTTTGTGCTGAAAAACTAGGCTTATACTCGAGTATATAAGGTAAAGGCATTATTATTATTACACCTCAGTTGCTTGAGTGTCCAATCCATTGTGAAAGTGATTTTAATATTAAAAAAATAATTAAATATTATATAATTTATATATCATCTAATGGACACAAAGAACAGGCAAGTTCAATATCACAACTTATCTTTAAGATTACATTCATCAAATAATTACCATCAAGACCCCAAGGTCTCAAGGTGATAATTCCAAGTGTGTATTGCCCTGTTTCTCTCATTGTTTTCTGTGATGATTAAACAGTTGGAACCTATTGGGACTTCATCCACAGACCATATTTTATTAAAGAGGGTTTCGCATAAAACAAGTTAGGCCCTTGATTAAGCGCTTGTAGTTCGAAACGGCCGTTGCCTCTTGTGGGCTCCTGCTTCATTCCTCTCTCCTGTAACAAAGTTTTTAGCTATATGGAATAAAGACTGTTTTACTTCACCAGCGGTGAGTGCATGCTCCTTCTTTCTCCTGATAATCCTAAAATATGCCTTCTTTTGATGGACCCAGAGTTGTTTCAGTCTACCGCAGACTGGGCCTTTATCACTGAAACTTTATACTGTGCCAGAAAAATAGTAACTATGTTCTGGATTTCAGCTGACTCCTCGACCCTCCATGACTGGTTTAACCCCTTAACGACTTGGCCCTTTTTAGTTTTTTCACTTCCATTTTTCACTCCCCACCTTCAAAAATCTATAACTTTTTTTATTTTTCCACATAAAGAGCTGTATGCAACACATTGCAATTCATAGTGATGGTATTTAATATTCCATGCCGTGTACTGGGAAGTGGGAAAAAAATTCCAAATACAGTGAAAATGGTGAAAAAACGCATTTGTGAAGTTTTCTTGTGGGCTTGGATTTTACAACTTTCACTGTGCACCCCAAATGGCATGTCTACTTTATTCTTTGGGTCGGTACGATTACGGGGATACCACATTTGTATAGGTTTTATAATGTTTTCGTACATTTACAAAAATTAAAACCTCCTATACAAAAATGTTTTTTTTTTTTTAATTTTGCCATATTTTGGCACCAATAACTTTTTCATTCTTTGGTGTACAGAGCTGTGGGTAGTGTAATTTTTTGTGACTTTTGATAGCGTTTTCATTACTATAATTTTTAGGCCTGTGCGATTTTTTGATCACTTTTTATTGATTTTTTTATATTTTTCAAAATGGCAAAAAAGTGCCATTTTTGACTTCGGGTGCTATTTTCCACTACGGGGTAAAACGCAGTAAAAAACTGTTATTATATTTTGATAGATCAGGCATTTTCGGACGCGGCGATACCTAATGTGTTTATGATTTTTACTGTTTATTAATATTTATAACAGTTCTAGGGAAAGGGGGGTGATTTGAATTTTTAGGGTTTTTTAAATAATTTTTTTAAACTTTTTTTTTAATTTTATTTACTATTTTTCAGACTCCCTAGGGTACTTTAACCCAAGGTTGTCTGTACGATCCTATCATATATTGCCATACTACAGTATGGCAGTATATGGGGATTTTCCTCCTGTGCTGATAGCACATTGTAATGAATGGGTTAAAACGAAGTAGCCTCGGGTCTTCAGAAGACCCAAGGCTGTCACGGTGATGGATCGCTGGTCCCCGATGACGTCACAGGAAGCGACGATCCACGGCAAGATGGCGGCGCCCATGCCCATGAGGTCGCCAGCAGCATTACCGGCGGCGATCATCGGGAAAACACCAGCGATCAGTGCTAGCACAGATCGCAGGTGTTACCGGTAAGCCTTTGCTCAATATGCCGGCTATGGACAGGGCTCGGCCAGCAAGCCCTCTCCATGCACCGGGACCCGGCTTGCGCTGTACTAGTTTAACACTGAAGGCGGAGAGTTTAACACTGAAGTCGAGCTTTTCATTCCTTAGAATTCCCCCTTTACTGTATTTGATGGTCCTGCATCCAGGTACTTCATTGATCAGATCTCCTGAAGTCCGGCATGTGATGTCAATTAAGACCCCTTAAATGACCCGCCCTATCGGATTCTAACGGCTGTCCATTACAAGGGTTCTTCTTCTTTTCGGGACATCGGGTCGTTTTTTTAGTGCCGGGTCCGGTCTTGTGATATCACAGCCCAGACCAGGCACTAACACCCGGGATAGGAAAAACCTCCGATCCCGGGTGGTTTTAATAACTCCCTTACACGCCGTGGTCAGCTGACCGGCGGCGTGCAAGTGTTTCCCTCCGTGGATCGGCTCCCCGGTGTTCTTACCGGGGATCCGATCCCTCCTGCCGCTAGTCCCCCCGGGTCCCGACGAGTGACCCGAGGCTGTCGGCTCCCTCTTCTCGTCCCGGGTCCGCCTTCCGGGCAGGACCCGGACTGTCATAACCTGATCGCACTGGGCGGCATGCTCAGTTACTACCTTTACACTGCAATAACCATGTATTGCTTATAGGCTTGATAATGATCGGATGATCGCTTATTCAAGCCTAAAATGTGGAAAATGTACAAAAGTTAAAACAAAAAAATTAAAACTTTTTTATATATAATTAAATAATAAATAAAATAAAGTCCCTAATCTCCCAGTAAACACATGAAATGCCTATCAGTAATAAAACACAAAAACATACATACTTTTGGGGGGGGGGGGGGGGGGGGGTATCACCTCGCTCCGTGATTAATCTGTACATAAATCTAAATCAATATTGACCCGCTCGTTGAACTACGTGTACAAAAAAAAACTCCGGAAACTCTCCCATAATATACAATTTTTCATATCAAACACCATCACAAAAAATGTTCTAAACAGTGAATCAAAAAAAGTTACGTTCCCCAATATGGATACGACTGAAAAGAACAACTGTTTTCGCCAAAATAAGCCATCAACCAGATCGGACAACATAAAATACAGAAGGTGATGGCCCTGAAAGTTGTCAATATTAAAAAACAAATGCGATTTCTCCATAGTGTGTTTGCTCCAAGGAAAATTGAGGCAAAAATAAGAAAACTATATAATGAGGTAACAAACACCGCAATCGTAGTAACCATTAGAAGAAAGATAAATATTATTTTTACATTACGGTGAGCGGGGGAAAAAAATGCTCACAATCCATAATAAAAATTGTGATTTTGTTTGTGTCCCCCTGAAATAGTTAATAAAATCTCAAAATAAGCTTTATACGCCCAAAATGAATTAATATATACAGTGGTAATCGTCATCCCTAAAAAATAGCCCTCATATGTTTGTATTACCAAAAACAATAAAAATGTTATAGTTCGTACAAAATTGACAATACAAATCTGCTGTGAATGGCGCCTCCATTCTCTATACCTCGCGCCGATGCTTCGTACAGCAGTTTTACCACCACATACCGTGGTATCAGTACCCTCGATAGAATTGGGCAATCAAGCGTGCAAGCAGTTCGTTTATTCATTTTAATTTATTCTGAAATTTTCAGTTTTGGCCTAAAGAATGTATTTTCCAAAAAAATTTCAATATTTCTAAATCGCAGGTCCATATTTTTAACACCATGTGAAACCTTAAGGGTTAATATACTTAAAGAAGTTGTTGTTCATACGTCTGAGGGTGAAGTTTCTATAGTGAGTAATTTATGGGGTTTTACGATTATTTCGGCCTCTCAAGGCCACTTGAGCTGAGTTGTCCCTCAAATGTGAGTTTTTGGGAATTTTCATTTCATGAAACTAAGAAAAAATCGCACCTAAAGTCCGCACCTCATAACCTAGAAAAATGACCGAAGCATAAATTATCATCCAAACATAAGCAGTATTATTCTGTAAATGATAATTAGCAAACCTTTTGGTTGTTTTACATCTTGTCCTGGAAACCATAACTTTTCAACTTGTAAATGAAGAATTTTTACACTTTGCCAAATTTTCACTTTTTTTCAGAACAATGCAAACTGATCACTTAAATTTTATAACTAACATGAGTACAATGTGTCACGAGACCACATTCTCAAAATCACCGGGTATGTTTAAAGCGTTCCGAAGTTATCACCATTATCGTGAGACCTTGTCAGATTTGAAAAATCGATGCTGTCACTTGAGCTAAAACTATTGTCCGTGATAAGGGTTCAAGGTAGGAGGTTTCAGAGGCATGGTGAGATTGACTTCAATATTAAAACTCTCCACCTCCCTGACTTTAATACATCTAACTTCAAGTTGATTTTCCAGGATGATGTCACTAATTCGGGTCATTGAAAGAAACATGATCTAGAAGCTTTTCAACTTCTTGACACATACTGGCAGTGGTTTATTAGGACCAATCTTCTGTTGACAATGTTTTCCCTTTAAGTTTGTCAACTCTACTCTTCCTTAGAAAAATGGGGTCCTTATATGACAGGAAAAAGAGAACACTTGCCACCTATGTGGGACATGTGGCTGATTCACTTTTAACGCACTGCCACGTTCCGATTCCTGCTTTCAAATATAACCTGCAGAGTGTTTAGTCTGACCCTATTCCCCCCTAACAAGTGTCCCTCATGGTTTTTGTGTGAGGCCGCAGCTGTGTTATCAGGTGTTTGGTTTAATCTAATTATTGAGTTTGGCATGTCCCCATCTTTTCTGGATTCCTATCCTTCTACTACTATTCCATTGTGTTATTGTTTAATGGTTTAAGCCCCTTAGGAGATTATTCCATGAACATGCTGCTCTATATACCTGCCTATACTGTGTTATTTTCCCAGTTCCGGCTGGATCAGGCCTTCAAGTAAGAAGGGGAGAGGGACCAAAAGAGCTGGTAAATGTCTGTGGCTGGTGGAGCCTCCTAGCGCAGTGGGATTTACAAAGGTTATGAATGTTGCCAGAACTGATTTTGTCTATTAATTTTAAGTGGCATGCACAGGTTATGATGCCAGATATAAAGAGCCACGCAGTGGACAAAATGTGTCTGCCAACCGAACCTGACCCCGTTGAGGAATGTATATCTTTCCCACGCCTTATAAAGTGAGTATCTGCTCTTTCCTCTAGTCCTTCCTCGACCCTTCCTCCGAGCTCAGAGCTTGAACTTGCCAAAACATTTTCGATGGCAGCCTGGACAGAGCCTTTGAGCTGTGTCATAAATTCCGCAAGTCTTGCAAAGCACATGACATCCAACTACAAAGTACTAATTCGATGGTATAATGTAGGGTTTAGGTTAACCTGCATTCTACTTCCCGACCGCCTGTGACCGTACATTGGCTTTGGCTCTCAAGGCAGAGGTACAATGCAGACACATCTCGCTGTTAATGACCCGCCTGGAAAACATTCTGGCACAGGGGTCCCTCCCCTAGTTCACAGCTGTTGGGAGTTACTACTTTTGCCAATGAACCAGAGGATAGTTGTGTTATCTCTGCTACATAATCCATTCGTAAGCACTCTTGCTGCTCGCTACACTTCAACTAATGGTGGCATCAAGTACACTCATTCCTATACTCTGGGAAGTGTACGAGAGAGTCACAATTCCCGACATGGTTTAGGAATTGCTCACATTCAGTTAATGTATGACCTAACTGCACGACCTCCATGATTCGTCCTCTCAACTCTTGTTGGGCCCCTTAGCTGACTTCAATTGCTCTCCTTGTACAATACTTTGTAGGTGAATCATATCCATCTGACGCCATAGCGAGTACGGGGGGGGGACGGACCCTTTCTCCGCGCTTTCCCCCTGTCCCCCTTCAACCCTTGATCTGTCCCCTGTTCCTTCTTCTTCTTTATCGTTTTGGATATTGTTTCTCTTTATCATTTTGTATTTTTTTCCTTAAAAACTGAGGGAATTAATTACGATTATTATCATAATTCTCTTGCTAACTCCTTGACTTGCCGTCTATTCTCTTTATGTTATAATGAGAGACCTCCCCTGGAGAAGTTTATGTTAATTTATCATAACATCCCTTGTACAACTTATATTCATCCCTATTCCAATAGTTGTATGATATTCAAATGCTTTATTGGATATGTTCGCTTTCACCCTTTGATTTTCTTCCAATAAAGTCATATAATATAAAAAAAAAGATCCCCCAGTGGGAAGTAATTGCTTTCTATGATAACTAGTTATATCTATGGTAATAACTGTCTGTTTTTTTGGCTTTAATCTTGTTATTTCTCTAACATTGGTTTCTATTATGATTGGATATGATCCTTGCACAGTGATGGCAGGATGACTTCCAACGATAATGCACTTCGTGAAGCACTCTCACTTTTTCCAAACTTGCATATAAAGGTTTACTTTAAATAAAAATGGGCTGAAAGCAGCATCTCAAGGTCCCTGGGACTGCAGGAAGATTTGGTGCATTTGGTCCTGTTTGGTGACTCTTGTCCTTGGGGCTAGTGCCTGATTGCCCCAGAAAGGGCTTAGAGTGCCACTCTTGCACCCATGCCAATATGGTTTTGCCACCACTGCTCTAGCATATCTTATAATACTTAGATACAGAAAAAACAACTTTAGAAGGAAAATGATACAAACTTTGACGAAACAACTGCTCTGTCCATTGAGTGCTTATGCTCTTTGTATTGCTCTTTTGTGTTGTTGTTCAGGAACCTCTTTTGGCATAACTGTAGAACATACATGGGAGTTGCTTGCAATGTTCTATTTGGGGTTCAATTTGGCATGTTCTTTCTGTTTCCCTTCTTATAAGTTTTGATGAATGTGAATGTTTAGGTTCTGTCAATGTCTGGGGAAGCAGCCATCTAAACTCCACAGCTAACTGTGGATATAGGCAACTGAAAATGACATACGCACTATCATATTGTCCATTGATCCCTCTTCATCAGTGAAGTCATGATTGTAGTGAATCTTTCTCCAAGCTCTTAAAATGTTTTTCAAAAATCCTTCCTTTATATGTTTTTTCAGGCAGCCCTTCGTTAATGTATTTTACATCGTAGAGCACATGTATTCTTAGGGCTCAGAATTAGGAGCTGAAGTCAATTGGTAAGGGACTTTCACAACCACCAGATCACGGATCGTAAACCACAAGTAAGCTGACAAACGGGTGTTGGCCCCCCATTTGGCAGGTTCTGCTGCTTCTTTTAAAGCTTCTTATGGCCCTTATTTTTTAAAAGAGGACCTTCCCACCATACTTTGAACACCCTGACGAACAATGCCTGCTGATAAAGGTTACAAGTCCTCCCCATCATCATTTCTGGACTGTGACTCGTGCTCTCTCCAGGCTGCCATGAACCATGCCCCTTATTTTGACTGACAGCTCTTTGTTATCTTCAAATCGATGCTCTAAATCCACCCTGTAACTTAGGGACCGTCTGCTATATTTAACTACGTACATCTAAAACACTATGTACATATGGGAAATATTGTGTACATTTTTTTTACACGTGCGCCTTGTGTTACATATCAGGATATGTGACCAGTGATATCATCACCATGTCCTTTAGGCCTCTGATTAGAAAACTGTACACAATGGGGGGCTCATTTACTAAGAGTCCAGAGCACATTTTTGGCTTGGTTTCCTGATGATTTCATTTTGCGCCGAATTCCCCGGGATTTTGGCGTTTTGGTCGGGATTTTGACACATTGGCACCGGCTTGAACTTGGACAGAAATTGGGGGGAGAGCCCATCAGACAACCCAACATATCGGATAATGCAAGGATTTAACTTTAGAATTGTGTAGAAGACCCACTTACATGCACCGGGAAGAAGCAGGTGAACTCCGTCGGACCCGGCGGCATAAGCGATGTGCAGGACAGGCGCACAACCTAGTGAATCCGGCAACCAGAATCCTGGTCGGACAAACACCTCGCGGGATCGTGACGTGAACCTGGGTAAGTAATCTGTCCCAATGCAATGTTTGTATGTGGTACAGTTTGCCTATTATTAAGACGCTCAAGTCCCTTAGATGATGGTCACTCTCTGGTCACATGACATGAACAGTGACGCTATTGAGGGTCATTCACCCCATGGGGAAATTAGATTGAGGTGCCATCCATCGACATGTCCTAGCATTGTGCCAGGTATATAAGATAAAAGGTGATTTCTGGTGTGATGTTAAGGCGAAACAATTTTTTTAACCAAAAGCAGAGTTTAGTCACTTAATAGAGCTCTTAGGAACATGTCACTGCTTGTATATGTGCAAATGTGGTAAACAGGTGCCCTTTTAGAGAAAAATAAAAAGAGTGTAATGTGAGTTTAGCTATGGCAGTTTTACAGTGGCAACTGCAGTGATACCTATACTAGGATTGACTCCACTACTAAGAATGGTACTGATAGATTGCAAACAGGTGTGGTCCAGCTCAATCCAAACAAGAACTTGTCTTCATTTGTTAAACACTTTTCATTTTATTTAGAAACATTAAAAGTGTACATACATCGGAGGATAATCCAACGCGTTTCGACGCTGCCGCGTCCTTAGTCATGGATAATATTAGGGTATGTGAAAGACCCCTTTATATAAAAAAAAGGCAACAAGACCATCTTTTGAAACACCCCCCTTGTAGAGTGTGTGTAGTCAAATGACATGCTTTTTGATGTGTTATGGTAACCCGTCACGTGAAGGGATGTACGAAAACAAAGATGCATCATCCGACATACCAGACTGATTGCGATAAAAGTTTTCCGTTCCGTCCTTTATGTAACAATAACTTAAAGGACCCGATCCAGCTCGCAGCATCAGTATGCGCCTAATGATAAATATACACATTGGGTTGAATCACAATGGTTTAAAAGTAAAAACAATAGCATCATGCAAGTCGGACTGGAACTATTCAAAACAGTCAAAATTTGACAAAAGAGAGGAGGAAAGCCCTTCTAAGAAAGGAGCATACAGGACTGAAAAGGGAAAGTAAAAAGAGAGAATGGCAATACAGGGGAAGACATTTAACAAAGGTTAAATGAGTATTAATGATAATGTAACATCACCTTCGTTCCTAAATTCATACCCATCGGGTGTCATGGTATTTAAAGACATGATCCAGATGCCTCCCTATCTAGTAAAAGTCTCCTTATATCACCTCCCCCTTTGTGTATTTTGACTTTTTTTTTTTTTTTTTTTTTCTATTACCAATGCAGTTAGATTTTAATTATTTGTTAGTTAAGGGCATCCCAGAAATGGTGCGGATGCACCACTGATGTTTCGTGTGCCAGTGCTGTTGAATGTCATTGATATGTTCAAGCTAGTGCTGTTTGCTTTGAGACAAGTTTTACTCGCGCAGAGCAAGTATTAAAAAATTAAAAAATTGCTGGCTTGCCGGATGCACAAATCGTGAAAACCTATGCTATGTACCATAGTTTTTTGTTGGTCTTCTGTCCCTTACCATGGAAGGGGAGAGAATACATGCCAAGGCGTAACTAACCATCCTACCATTGCTACCCCTTTCACATGGCCGTGCCTTCAGTTATGGTGCTGCATGTATTCATCTCGTCAAAGAGTAAAGGGAGATACTGTTAAGACAATATGTTTTATGTCTGAAACGTGCGCTAAATGGCTGGACGAAAGCTACTGGATGTCTTCGGGATTCCACTTGGTTATTGGGAGATAATGCGGTTTTTGGTGTCTCTTTGTTTTTTTTTAAGTAGTTTTTTACGATCGTTTGTGGCAGCACTGTGGCTGCCTTAACATGGAGACCCTTTGGGATAACCCGATGTGTGTAGTCTATCAGTTGATAGATTTCTGAGGTTTCTTTCTGAAATCACATCCTGTATCCGATTTCTTCTGCTCTTCTTCTTCTCTTTCTGTACATGGTTTACTCGATGTTGGCTTTGTGATGTAAAATTGTATTCCCAGCCGTGGGTTTTTCTAATTTACTAGTAACATTTTTAGTCCTTTCACCTCGTGTTAGTTGGTTCCTCACATACCAACTACCACCGAATCAACTTGAGGTGACTTTCGATGCGCATGACCTTCGTCCCCACCGCACAATTTAACCTTTTTTCTACCCTATGTATATTAATAGGTTGTACGCAACTTAACTGTTAAGAGACATTTTCTTTGTTGTGAGTTTCCCAAACCTGAGAATACTGGATGAAACTGTTGACAAATCATTTATTGTGACTTTCAATTTCAGGAATCACTACATTCTGGACGATGTCGTAGACACTCTCTAGACCCGCAAAACAATGAATTCAGTCAATCAAGCGATTTCAGGTCACCAATAGGTATTTCTAGCCTACAAATCCAGAACTTAATCTATGCAGTATATTCCCAAGAAAAATAAGGCGTGATTTATTATGTCAGTTTGCAACCACACTAATATATCTTGTGACAGGGTAAATATTGTCCCTGGCAATTCCGGCCCTCACTTCCGAACTAAAATCTTTCTGTAATTAATCATTACTAAATAGTGTCGTCCCATGGGGGCACGGTGTACTAACATGGACAAATCACTTAACTGCACTCACTGAATTAAATAGCGAAATTCGAATTTAGAACACTGTGCTGGCCTTCAGAATGTTGAGTTTGGTTCCATGCCCCTATTCACCCTGACAGGTTTCCTATTAAGAACACAGATTAAGAAATTTAAACAAAATTGAGTCTATTGCCTCAATATTGCAAAATCAACGCTTATTTTCATTCAGTTTCCCAGAAATCGTTCCAAGTTCAGAGGAATTTGTCCTTAATTCAAGTTCATTGAACGTACTTATTTTTGTGAGTCTTATACGGCAAAATGTTGATTTGTACTGTTGTAGACCCTGTTTAGGCTGGGATATATTGTGGAATCCCATTGAAACACACAGATAAAAAATATAGGAATAGGTGAGTTGAAAGAGCTGAGAGAAGAATCAGAGACACCAGACCAGCCTATGAAGGTGTTATACACAGTTGGTGTAACAAACTCTAGGCTTGCAAACTTTGGATTTGGGACCCCATGTACCTAAACTCTCCCTGCCTCCCTGTCCCAACAACGCATTACCCTTTGTAGAATACACTTATAGAATCCCAACTCCTTATACAACCCTCAGAAGGCGCACTGCCATGAGTCGAGTTGAATCTTCGCCTACAGGCGCCATACCGTCTTCTGCTGAACAAGGGGCATCGTAGGGCTCGCCGCTGCAACATTCCCTGTCCCGACTCTGCTGCAGCCCGGCACATGTACCTTGCCTAAGCCGGCGGCTACTCCCCGAATACCGCCATCAGGCGCATCCCCCAGCAATCCATCCAGCCCTTATCGATCCTTCTCCGCCGGCCGACACAGGTACCTGCCTGCCGGCACTATGCCCTCTAGCCGACCGTTCACACTGTGGACATCCTCCTTACCCCCCAGCCCGCCACATGTACCTATTCCTGCCGGCATGAGCTAGTTCCCCAGCGCAAAGTCTCGCTCTCCGGATCTCCTCCAGTCCCCTGCTTCCCGTTCTTCTTCTCCTCCCCCGTCTGAGGTTACATTCCCAAGTCCCCTCTCGGCTCCATTCCCCCCCGGACTCCGTAGTTCGGGGCTCTGGTCCCCCCGGCTCCATGTCCCACCACCGCCTGGCTCCGTCCCCCTGACCGCTCTCGTCCACCACCCCTAACCCCCTTCGACCCTTTTCTCTTTGCCAAGATTGAAGAAAAGTAAGAAATACGTGAAGTAACTTCTATGTATTGTTATGTTAGTGTTGTTTGTGTTTATTATCTTTTTTGTGGTGTGTATATCTCTCTTTGATTAGTTGTTTGTTGTTCTCTCGTACTCATATTCTTTCTGCCGTGTGGTGTTGTGTCTCTCTGCTCCCTCGGTGTGTGTGTTGTCTTCACCCGGCTGTCCTGCTCCTTTTCTCCCCGCGCGCCCGCTGTCTTTGCCCCGCTCCTCTCCCCTTCTTCATTTCCCGTCCCCCCTCTCCTGCTCCCCCCCTTCCCCTCCCCCTCGCCCGGGTAAAACCAGGGCCCCCAGGTAATAAACAGTATCACCAAATTCATGATTTTACAACAACGGTGTATTATCCGACATGATTCTACAAGTCTTATATTTAACCAAAAACAACCAAAAAACAAAATTATATCATGTTTTACACAAAGTCTGCATGTCTAGGCTAAAGTGCAAATTGTGCTATCGGTCAATTGGAACTAAAGTGCAAGTGAACAATGGATAGATAAAGTGCATAAGTCAAAGGGAATGTTGTAAGAATAAATGATTACCATAGTCTGTGTCCTTCGGGGAGAGGAGTAGGAAATTGCCCTCCACGCGTATCGCCCGCTATATAAGGCTTCCTCAGGTGGATTCATTGTAAAGATCCAAACTCCCCCCCATTAAATACCTATGTTTTGCTATGTTGAGCCAGCCTAATTCCATCAGAGCAACATTAAACCCAACAACTAAAGAAATATACATTTAATATCAGAATTTTAACAATTATCCATAATCAAAAAATGGCAAGTATCAATATCAAGTATCAGGCTGTAATGCTACGCATAAGCAACCGTGCTCCCCTCCGTACTCACTTCACAAAGTCACGAGCGAATCCCACACATTCGGGCTCCTCTTCTCTCTCTCTCTGGCAGCAGTGTACACGCGCATGCACGTCCATCTATGCACTGTTACGTGCACACTGTAATAATGTGGCGGTAGCGTCGTCTGATAAGCATCTACTTTAACTATTAGCAATGTATGAAGCCATCAAAGAATTTGTGTCCTCTTCCTCACGCTCAAAAATTAATGATAGATGTTACACTAAGTGGAAAATGCAAGACTCAGTTATGCAGGGGGCATAAATAGGTTGAATTGTCATCTACACACACCGTATTATTGATTTATCTTAAGTTTTGTTTGAAAGTTCTCCTGGCACATATCATTCACACTGTCATATCTTTGTGTCTGCTGCTAGCAGGAGGTGTATGTGTATATACAAGCAGGACAGAGGAGTTTCCTGAGCTGAGTCAGGCAGTAACAACCCGCTTACTCACTACACAGGGTTACAAATGAGAGTGTGGGGGTTTATTTCATAACCTTCACCAGGAGCCGCTGACTTTCATGTCGATATCATCATACCAAGAGCCATCGCAACTACAGTAATGAGTAGGACCTCCAGTTTGGGAGGCTAGAATGCACCTGACCCATTATCGCTTAAAATAGAGAACCAGAGAACCCAAGAGTTATATCAGTCTGCTAGCTCCAAATGAGGCCATTAAAGTAGGGGGGTGTATGAGGTGGGGGGGAGGGAGTTTACAACCATCATTGTAACTGACCTTTAAATGTGACCCATAGGGAACCATTATGACGTGAGCTTCCAAATTGAGTCCTACCTAAGGCAAACAAATAGTTTCATTGTTTGAATCCTCGTCCCAAACAAGCTGCATTATTTAAGGCAACATTACCTTTCATTCCATTATTTCTGAAGGACATAATATTAAAGACTTTTTCATCAGCATCGTGTTGTTCATTATAGTCTCGCACTTTTATCCTAATGATGTAGTTGACAATCACAGATGCATATAACCTACATGGTTCTCCTAATATCAACTGTATATTCCGTGCAGACAAGAGCTGGGATTTAATGTACAAATTTAACCGCAAATAATGTATTAGTTGCCTAAAATATGAAATTTGTGTTTTCTTGTTCTTAGATTACTACCATAGGGATATAATGGATGCAGATACATTCAATTATCATGCCCTACCTGTGATTGTTGACTTGTTTCCCCAATAGCTACCTATTCACGGGAGATTTGTCTAATAATGCGAATGATGTAAATGTCTCTTTATTTATTTTTTTTTAATGAGATCCATTGTGGGTAGGGAGCTATCATCATAACTTCTGCCACAACCCCTGCCAATGCAAAGGGTTATAGGTGTTGCCCGTATGTCTGGAGGCTATGGGGTCTCGAGCATGGCATGGGGAACGGGTGAGGACATTATAGCACTTCCTGGCACTAGCCATGTGCATGGGTAAGGACATTATAACACTTCCTGGCACTAGCCATGTGCATGGGTGAGGAAATTATAACACTTCCTGGCACTATGTGCATGGGCGAGGACATTATAGCACTTCCTGGCACTATGTGCATGGGCGAGGACATTATAGCACTTCCTGGCACTAGCCATGTGCATGGGTGAATATGTCTATAGAGAGAGGGATGTATCTACTCTGGGGTACACAGTGTAATACTTCCTGGTGGTGTACAGTACCTGCATGTTTAAGTGAACACTGTTACACTTCCTGGCAATGAATAGGCAAACTGAAATAGCAAATGTCTGGTAGGGAATGCTAGTGACATACTGTTATACGGACCAGAACACTTCCTGGTAATGAATGGACACTAATGAGGACATTATAACACATCCCGGTAATGAACTGATAGGGCACATAGTGTACACAATAACTCTTCCTGGCAATGAGTAGCCCACTACTCTTGTATCACCATGGACAATGTTATACTTCCAGGTAATGCAATGCAGAGACCAATGTGTAGGGTGTAGCAAGTCCTCTCCATGGCTTCCTGGCACTTTCCAGAGACTAGCCATATGCAAGGACATTATAACACTTCCCAGACACTAGCCATGTGCAAGGACATTATAGCACCTCCTGGCACTAGCCATGTGCATGGGTAAGGACATTATAGCACCTCCTGGCACTAGCCATGTGCATGGGTGAGGACATTATAGCACTTCCTGGCACTATGTGCATGGGTGAGGACATTATAACACTTCCTGGCACTATGTGCATGGGCGAGGACATTATAGCACTTCCTGGCACTAGCCATGTGCATGGGTAAGGACATTATAACACTTCCTGGCACTAGCCATGTGCATGGGTGAGGACATTATAACACTTCCTGGCACTATGTGCATGGGCGAGGACATTATAGCACTTCCTGGCACTATGTGCATGGGCGAGGACATTATAGCACTTCCTGGCACTAGCCATGTGCAGGTGCGGGACATTATAGCCACTTCCGGGCACTAGCCCCATGTTCACAATGGGTTGATGACATTATAAGCCACTTTCCCTGGCACTAGCTATGTGCATGGGTGAGGACATTATAGCACTTCTCGGCACTAGCCTTGTGCATGGGCGAGGACATTATAGCACTTCCTGCACTGTGCATGGGTGAGGACATTATAACACTCCCTGGCACTAGCCATGTGCATGGGCAAGGACATTATAACAACTCCTGGCACTAGCCATGTGCATGGGCGAGGACATTATAACACTTCCTGGCACTAGCCATGTGCAAGGACATTATAACACCTCCTGGCACTAGCCATGTGCATGGGCGAGGACATTATAACACCTGGGTGAGAACATTATAATGGTAATGCAGGTAATACAACCTTGCCAGTGCCACACGCTGTGCCCGAGAAAGTTGCCCTCCTGCGTCTCCCACCACCCCAGCCCACCCCTGTGACCCGCAGCGCGCCCTGACCTGCACCCCGGTGTAGTGCTGGAAGAAGAAGAGCACCATGCTCTGGTAGATGTTGTAGAGCCGGTCGTCCCCCCGCCGGTATAAGCTTTCGGGTAGCACGGCGCTCAGGGCCCTCCAGCATCCCCATGCCAGCAGGTAGGTGGGTGCAGTGCCCAGCATGATGGTGGCGGGGAGCATGTAGCGCAGCGAGTAGGTGTGCATGACCGCGGAGAGCAGCATGGTGCCGGCTCTGCCTCACACCCGGGGGAGACACTTTTGCCCTACACTGCACCTACTGACACCCGGCAACACGTGAGGGGGAGGGGCTGGGGTGGAGACCCCGTGCTGCTGGGGCACGGCTGACTATACAGAGCAGCTGCATTCCCGACACACAAGGAGCACATGTCCCGGAACCTGGTACTGAGAGAACAGGACGCCGGCTACTAGAACCGGGTCAGTAGCCTCACAATACGCTCAATGGTCACCGCAGGAAAGGCGGAGTGTCATGTGCAGGATTCTCAGCGGCATGACGTAGCACGTAGTAATTTCATTAGGCGCCATCTTGGTTACTGGCAAGGGCATTTTTGGAGGCTTTGAAAGATGTTGCGATGCAAAGATAAGGGAAGCAGTCACTAGTTGTAGGAAGTACAAGGACTTGTACCGGGGGGATGAAGGTTCAAAACCGGAAGCCAGTCAGGTCACTTCTGTGGCTCTAATACGTTACTACGGGAAGTTTTCATTATCAAGCGTACTATAGTATTATGTGTTTTGGACTTGTGGGGGTTAGCTGTCTGCTAAGCAGTCTAACAGTCCTTTAGAAGTCAGGATCTATACTAATAAGCCCCTTGGCGAAGGCAGCAAGCCAAAACATGTGTTGGGGTGTCAGCCATCTGAGTGTACGCATGATACCCAATAGTTCAGGTATTAAAGGGAACCTGTCACCGGGAGACCCATTTTAGCACTCCCCCAGTCCCCACAGAGCATAGTACATACACTGTAAAGAGTTTTTGTATACTTGTCCCCTGGGCGTGGCTATAGAGGATCAGCTCCCTCCCCACCCTCTGGAAACCATTCCTACATGTGTCCTTTCCAAATATATGAAAACACTGGGCATTTTCATATATTTGAAAAGGACACATGGAGGAGCATTTTTCACAAGGGTGGGGGTGGAGCTGATCCTCTGTAGCCACTCCTAGGTGACAAGTACCTAGCCACACAGCAGATGCTAATGAAAGGTACCATATAACATATCTTATTTTCTGTAAGACCTATTTTTATACAGAAACTCTTTGGCAGGGTATGGACTATGCTCTGTGGGGACTGGGGGAGTGCAAAAAATGGTCCTGGTGACAGGTTCCCTTTAACCCCTCACGACGCGTGCCCTACTAGTACGGCACGCCTCGGGTCCCGGTGCATGGAGAGGGCTCACAGGCTGCAAAGACTTACCGGTATCGCGGGTGTTTTCCCGCCGATCGCCGCTGGCAGTGCTGCCGGCGACTTCAAAAAGATGGCGCTGCAGGGCGCCACCATCTTGCTGAGGATCGTTGCTCCCCGTGACGTCTTCCGAAGACCCGAGGCTGACTCGTATTAACCCTATCATTACAATTTGCTATCTGCACATTGTTATGAGTGAGGAGGAAAATCCCCATATACTGCCATACTTTAGTATGGCAGTATATGATAGGATCGATCAGACAACCTAGGGTTAAAGTACCCTAGGGAGTCTGAAAAATAGTAAAAATAAAAAAAAGTTAAAAAAAAAAATATAATAAAAAAACCCTAAAATTCAAATCACTCCGCTTTCCCTAGAACTGATATAAATATTAGTAAACAGTAAAAATCATAAACACTTTAGGTATCGCCGCGTCCAAAAATTCCCGATCTGTCAAAATATAATAAGGGTTTTTCACTGCATTTAACCCTGTAACGGAAAATAGTACTTTTGTGCCATTTTGAGAAATATAAAAAAATCTATAAAAAGTGATCAAAAGGTAGCACAGTCCTAAAAATGATAGCAATGTAAACATCATCAAAAGTCGCAAAAATGACACCACCCACAGCTTTGTACACCGAAGTATGAAAAATATATTAACGCAATATTGTAATAGAATGTACGTTTCATAGTCTTTTGCTGTAATCCCAATTGCAATATGTTGTATTATAATGTATGTAGTCTTTTTAAACATTTGTGTAGTTCTCAGAGCGGTCATGTGATTCGTAACACGGGCAATTAAAAACACACCTGTGCACATTCCGCGCTAGGTCATGATTAAGGAACTCTTCAGAAACGCGTACACCTGTCAGCTGTGGCCATGGGTTTCCTTTTGTCTCTTTACATTGATGTTTTAAACGCTGAAGAAATAAAGTTTGTTGTTTTGGATTTTTTGCTATTTTTCATAAACTGGTTGCAATTGTAGGAAAGATTATTGTTGCCAAGTACGGAGATATCCTGGATGAAAACTTCTTCCAGAGTGCTCTGGACCTTAGACTGTGCCATGCCACAATTATGTCTCTGAGCTCCTTGGGGAGTTTCTTAGAACACATGATTCTCATGTATTCTGACAAAAGCCATGAGCTGTGAGGTCTTCTATTGACAGGGGTGCGCCTTTCCTATTAAGTCCAATCATTTTTTATTAAAGCTTGACTTTAATGAAGGAGGAGAACAATCTCAAGTAGGATCAGAAGGAAATGGACAGCATTAGAGTTAAATATGAGTGTCACAGCAAAGGGTCTGAAAACTTAAGACTGTGTGATATTTCAGTTTTTCTTGTTTAATAAATTAGCAAAAATATCTACATTTCTGAGTTTTTTTCTCTGTCAAAATGGGGCGCAGAGTGTACATAAATGAGCAGAAAATAACTTTTTTTGATCTTACCAATTGGCTGCAATGAAACAAAGAGTGAAACATTTGAAAGGGTCTGAATACTATCTGTACACACTGAGCTGACGCCTGCTCAGTTAGTTACACTTGGGGCCTGCCTGGAGGTCTTGGTGAAGTTAGGGGTGATCAGTACCGGTCCCTTGCACAAAACCGTCTTGAGTCGCTGAAACGCCCCCTCAGCCTCTTCACTCCACTTTACCATCACCGACCTGCTACCCTTGGTCAGGTCAGTCAGGGGTGCCGCTAGGGTAGCAAAATCGGGAATAAATCGGCGATAATAGCCCACTATGCCTAGGAAAGCCCTCACTTTGCTTCTTGCTCACCGTCGGGGCCACATGACGGATCACACCTCCACTTTATGTACTTGGGTTTCATGACACCTCGCCCAATAACGTACCCCGGTAACGGGCCTCTCCAACCCCAGTGCACATTTTTGGGGGTTCGCTGTCAACCCTGCTGCCCTCAGGGAGTCCTACCACTCACCACTGCTTGAACCTGGCTAGATGACTCTCCCAATCGTTACTATAAACTAATGATGTCATCCAGGTAGCCGAGGCATATCTCCGGTGAGGTTTTAGCACGAGATCCATTAACCCTGAAATTGTGGCGGGAGCCCCATGTATCCCAAGGGGAGTACCACTCTGAAAAGCCCATCAAGGAGTAACAAAAGCGGTCTCTTCTTTGGCCCTGTCAGTAAGGTACCTGCCAATACCCTTTCGTCAGGTCAAGGGTGGAGAAGAACCTAGCCTGTCCAAGTCGTTCTATCAACTCGTCAACTCTGGCATAGGATATGATCAAATTTGGAAACCTCGTGTCAACTTCTAAGTTCATTGCAGAACCGTAGGGGACCACAGGTTTGGGAATCAACACAATAGTACTCTCGACCAGTCACTCTGAGACTCCTCGATACCCCCAGGTCTAAACATTCTGCCTGACTCTCTTCGGATATGGCAAGCGGCCGCTTCAGGGACCCGGTAGGGGGGTTTTTGTACGACGTACCCGGATGTTGGGGTTCTGGTTATGATCTCATGCTGATGACTGAGTACGACACGCGTAACTTAGAGAACACATCAACGCGTTTCGAGGCCACAAACTCCTTCGCTTCCTGAATCTGGACCTGGAGAGGGACTCCGGATCTGTACTTCAGCACCTTGGCATCGGGTACACCTACCTCCGGTGTCACCACTTCTTGGGACAGACGCTTTTTCTATCCCAAACGGCCATCAGGGACTCTCTTTTCACCGGGAAACCTCAAGGTCCGGCCTGTCGCCCACCTCCTCGTCGGCCCTCGACCTCACCACTAGGACCTCTAGTGGAAAGAATTCTCCTGGTGGGTCCCACTGGCCTACGCTTGTGTGGTTACATCGGCCTCAAAGGGTTCAGGGCCAAGGCCGGACATACCTTTTGTCCATTATCTGCAACACACACCTGAGGTGGGTCTTCTTCTCCAGGTCCCAAAACACCGTAAGAAGTCTATGCCTGCCTATAATCCCCTCATAGAACATGTCCCCACCACCGCCCACTTCATGTTGTATTTACCAAAGAGGAGGTGTGTATATTGACTTGACAGCAGTGGGATATTCCGAGTGTCCCCATGTAACACACCCAACACTCCCTATTCCCTTCCGCCACTGTATAGTCCAGGTTACAACCAAAGTTCCCCGCACCATTTACCAACTCCCTGAGTCTATCGCAAGGCTTCACTGTGTACCACCATTGTACCTAGTCCACCTGGGTTCTGCATATCCTTGACTACTCGGCTGCCAGAACCGGCCGGCAAACAGTGCAACTCGCCGGGTCTGGTTGCAGTCCATTGGCTCCACTACATTGGATAGTTGGCAGCAATATACCCTTTTCATGGCACCCCCAGCAACTGGTATATGCCATGACCTCTGTCACGAGCCTCACTTTTTCTGGTATCCACGCCCCCAATAACCCCCTCCCACCTGACATGTTCTCCCTTTCCGCAGTAGCGTCTTAACCAGATGGTTTGGTGACCCTTTTCACTGGCAACTGCTTCGTGGGGGAGAGGTAGTATAAGGTCCTCCGTAGCCCGATATCTCTCTACTAGGACACGGTTCCTCACTTTTGTGGGACCGCCTGCACCCCCCCGCTGTACCGAGAGGCAGAGAACGGTGAACTGTCGAGACCACTCTCTCTACCATCTTGTCTGGTGTGCAGTCCTCTGTTGTAGCCACTTCTCCGACAAGATGGCTCAGGTCATGCATTGGGAGCGTGGGGTAGTTTTCTGAGTAAGCCCACTTGGAACTCGGCTGTGGAACGACTTGAACGGTGACCCCAAAGAGCCAGAATCTCTCCGCCTTTAGCTGGGGATACTCACGACTCCTCGTTTCCTCAGGTCGTAGTAAGCCTTCTGCGATTCGCACTGTCAGGAACGGGTGCCAGACATCCTCCCCATCTCTCAGCTGGTCAACTCCTCTCTCAGTCCTCTCCTCGCTCGACACAGTGAGATACGGCTCCACGTCGTCGGTCACCGTCATCTTTGTAAAGCCTTTTTGTACTGCACGCCCGTGCGTAACACTTGTTACAAACCTGTACCCCTTGCAAACCTTATGGGACCCACTCAGTAGTCGTCGCTTGCAGTGCTGCCATAACGTCAGAAAGCTTTCCATCATCACTGGAACATGGCTTGCTGCTGACGAGACTCTCCTCTCTGTTGCTGGAGCATGCTTGCTGCAGCTGCGCCCGATTGCCCTGGGACTCTTTCCTCTGTTGCCGGGAGCATGGCTTGCTGCTGCGTCCGCCTTTCATCTTAGAGCTCCTCCATTAAGCGTTCTTCTCCTGCATTTCACCTCTAGCCCATGCAATTTCGCATATTGCCTGACTAGCGCCGCACCTTTCCGACTTGGCGTTGTGTCTTTTTGAACTGCCCGCAATCCGAACATCCATATGTTGGAGATTTGGCCCAGTAGAGACCGTGGTAGCGGGTCTGGGATGCAGTTCACGACAGTGCCCCCAAAGTAACAGTCCCAAAACAGGTCTAGCCTGTGTTTATTTCAGCAGGAACAAAATAAAACACCTTCACTTCAGGCATCAAAAACAAAATAATATCCTACCCGTCAGGGTGCTAAACTAAACAAGGTTCTTGACTCCACCACACAAAAATACTTTTGCTTCCCAGACAACAGAGTCAGGGCTGTGTGCTCTCCAGCTCCACTCAGAGAGAGACCACACTCTAGCCCTGAAAGGCACTTTATGCAGGCTGAATAGGCTGTTCCACCACCTGTGTCCCAGGTGCTGGACAACACAACCTCACCACTAATGCCTTGCATAATAGGAAAAACCTGAGGTGAAACCTCCGCCCATCCACCAGTTGTCAAACCCCTTCAGTGCTCACATTATATATACCCCATCCACCACCGCCACTTTATTAGGTACACCATGCTAGTACGGTTGGCCCCCCTTTTGGCCTTCAGTACTGCCTCAATTCTTCGTGGCATAGATCAACAGGTGCTGGAAGCATTCCTCAAGAATTTTGGTCCATATTGACATTATGGCATCACACAGTTTGCCGCAGATTTGTCGGCTGACATCCATGATGCGAATCCGGTTCCACCACATCCCAAAGATGCTCTATTGGATTGAGATCTGTGGACTGTGGAGGCCATTGTGAGTACAGTGAAACTCATTGTCATGTTCAAGAAACCAGTCTGAGATGATCCATCTTTATGACATGGCGCATTATCCTGCTGAAAGTAGGCATCAATGTTTGGGTACATTGTGGTCATAAAGGAGGAATGGTCGCATAATCTCAGGTAGGCTGTGGCGTTGCAACGATGCTCAATTGGTACCACAGGGCCAAAAGAGTGCAGAAATATTCCCCACACCATTGACACCACCACCACCACCAGCCAACCGTTGATACAAGGCGGATGTGTCCATGCTTTCATGTTGTGACCGCCAAACTTCTGACCCTACCATCACCGAATGTCGCAGCAAGAAATCGAGACTCATCAGACCAGGCAACTTTTTTTTTTCCAATCTTCTACTGTCCAATTTCGATGACTTGGCTCATTGTAGCCTCAGTTTCCTGTTCTTAGCTGAAAGGAGTGGCTCCCGGTGTGTCTTCTGCTGCTGTCCTATCTGCCCTCAAAGTTCGACGTACTGTGCGTTCACAGAGATGCTCTTTCTGCCTACCTTGGTTGTAACGGGTGGCGATTTGAGGCACTGTTGCCTTCTATCCGCTCGAACCAGTCTGCCCATTCTCTCCTGACCTCTGGCATCAACAAGGCATTTCCCCCGCCCACAAACGCCGCTCACTGGATTTTTTTTTCTTTTTCGGACCATTGCTCTTAACCCCTAGAGATGTGGTGCGTGAACCCAGTAGATCATGCATTTTTCTGAATACTCAGACCGCCCCTTCTGCACCAACAACCATGCCACGTTCAAAGGCACTCAAACCTTTTCTTCCCAATACTATGCTCGGTTGAATGCGGAGATTGGTCCTTACCATGTCTACATGCCTAAATGCACTGAGTTGTCGCCATATGATTGGCTGATTAGAAATTAAGTGTTAACGAGCAGTTGGACAGGTGTACCTAATAAAGTGGCCGGTGAGTGTATATTACAATGTAGTGTGGTCTAGCATAATGCACCAAACAACCAGTATGTTCAAATAGGGTTCAGTCTGGGAGCCCTTTTCAAGCGTCCTTAACCCCTTAAGGACACAGCCTTTTGAACGAAAAAAAAAATTGTTTCGTCATTTTCTGACGTTAATAACTTTTTAATACTTTAGTTGTGTGAGGTGTAATTTTTTTGCAAGATGAGTTGAAGTTTTTATTGCTACCATAATTAGGACTATACAACCTTTTTATTACTCTTTGTTGAAATTTTTATTTCAAAGTGGTATTTCTGACATTTGGCCGCTATTGTGGTTAACCGCCAGAAAAAAAAAAGATTATATTTTTATAGATCACGCATTTTGGGAAGTGCTGATACCTTACATGATATCTTACATGTTTATGATTTTATTTGTTAATTTTTATATCAGTTCTAGGGAAAGGGGAGTGTTTTTAACTTTTAGTATTTTTTATTTTTTTCTCACAATTTTTTTAGACCCTTACTTTAACCCTAGGCAATCTGATTCCTTCAACCATATACTGCAATACTATTGTATTGCAGTTTATGGTGAATTTGCTATACATATCTTCAGCATTGATAGGTTGGGGAGTCTTGCCAGTCAGTCATGGCAGCTGATATGTCACGGGGACTGACATTCAAAACTAAGATGGTGGCACCCACGCGCTGCCAACTTTTGACTGCTGCCTGCAATCAAATGGCTAGCACTGATTGTGGGTGTTAGCGGTGGGTGCTGCTGCATTATGCATTACACACCATGTCAGTATGAAGAGGGCTTAGTCCGTGAGCCCTCTTCATAAATCCTTAAAAGGTTATTTCCACGATGACAAGAATGTTGAATATACTCAGGATAACAAAGTAACATATTCTCTAATTCACTGCTATCAACAAAAATACGGCATTTTACAGAAATAATTTCAACCTGTCTCTATCAGTCCTGGTGTTTACAATTTGGTTGCCCCTGGATACAACCGTAAATCTTCTGACTATGGTGCTATTCTCATAGATACGCTTCTTTGTCTGTCGCTGAGTGTTCTCTCCGCTTCCTCCCCCTCCCTCCTGCAATTACAGACCAGACTCAACACAGGCACAGTCAGCAAGCAGTGAGCAGAGATTTACTCAACAGGCTGCAGACATATAAGATCTTTATCCAGGGGAGGAGAAGGGAGGCATATAGCAGAGCTGACTCTATGTGTGTGTGTTATAGGTGAGTTAGCAGAGCTGAGAGTGTCATTGTGTGTTATATCTATCTCATGGATCTCCTCATCTCTGATCTGTCTCATTTCTCTTTTTCTATGTAATATACTAGTAGAACGTTAAAAACCTAAATAAAAGTGTAGTCAAACCTGTAGCCTAATCATCTAAGGAAATTGTCAGCACACAGCATCTCACAGCATTAGAGGGATCATAATGTATCTGCTTAGAGAGTCCCTGCCCACACTCTGGAATTTTACACTGACCATCACTAAGTCATAGGAGCTAAAACAGCAATAAATGTGAGTCAAATTGTAAGGGGTTAAAAATGATCTTTATTGTGTAAATATCACTAAGGGATTAAAATTTGAGAACCTTCTTTGTTGGGCAAACCCCTTTAAGTTAGCTGAATTCAGTGATGAATTTAGTAGGGAAAATAAACACCTCTCTGTGGTTATGAATAAATGCATGCTGTAGGGGCTGCTGCACATTTTCTGGGGAGCTTTCTTGCTAGTCACCATGGTTGCAGAGACATCCATCCCAGGACCGGACAATTGTAATCCTCTTGCTGTCATAGAGGAGGTGCTGGAGTAGAGCAGTAATCAGTGTCAGAGAAGCTGCTTTGTATGTGTACAGTGTGATCTCGCAATGCCCAGCTATCACAGAGTTTGCACAGGTTCTGTCAGTTTTTCTTGGCACACAGAACAGAGCTGACAGGAACCAAGAGTGTGTGCTGAAGAAGAGCAGGAGATAGATACCAGCAAAGAGGGACTAAGGAGCTGAGGATATGTTCTTAGCAGATTATTCACAGCAATCATTGTGGCACTTATTTATTAACCCTCGGCATGAGCATGTTATATAGCAGTAGCCACCTAGGCAAAATATAGTGGTAGCCACCTAGGCAACGATCATGTAATATAGTGGTAGCCACCTAGGCAACAATCATGTAATATAGTGGTAGCCACCTAGGCACATCATGTAATATGAGCCTAGGCATCATGTAATAGTGTAGGCCACCTAATGAACATCATTATAGTGGTAGCCACCAGCAACAGCATGTAATATAGTGGGAGCCACCCTAGCACACTCATGTAATATAGTGGTAGCCACCTAGGCAAACGATCATGTATATCGTTAGCCACCTAGGCAACGATCATGTAATATAGTGGTAGCCACCTAGGCAACAATCATGTAATATAGTGGTAGCCACCTAGGCAACGATCATGTAATATAGTGGTAGCCACCTAGGCAACGATCATGTAATATAGTGGTAGCCACCTAGGCAATCTGCATGTTCTATAGCAGTAGCCACCTAGACAACTTACGGTATCTTGCGAAAGTATTCATCCCCCTTGAGCTTTTCTACCTTTTGCAACATTTCAGGTTTCAAACATAAAGATATAAAATTGTCATTTTTTGGTGAAGAATCGACAACAAGTGGGACCCAATTGTCAAGTGGAACGAAATTTATTGGATATTTTAAACTTTTGTAAAAAATAATAAACTGTAAAGTGGGGCATGCAATTATTATTACAGTTCAGTGAGGATCTCTGAGGGTGCAGTCACACGTTACAGTTAAAACTGCATCGCAATCAGTTTTGAGGTAGTTTTAGGTGCAGTTTTGTTAATTGAACAGGTGAAAGGCATTTGTGGAACAGGTTTCCCCTTCAAAATCAAATTCGCTCATTCAGTTCATCTCTGCTCTCTGTATAACTGCACCTGCTCTCTGATAGTCTCAGGGTTCTGTTTATAGGGCAGAGAGCATCATGAAGACCAAGGAACACACCAGGCAGGTTCGTTATATTGTTGTGGAGAAGTTTATAGCCGGATTTGGGTACAAAAAGATTTCACAAACAGGGACGTAACTTGAGGGGGTGCAGAGGGTGCGGTCGCAACTGGCCCATAAGGTCTCACTTTCCCATATGAGAAGATTAGTACTATAAACCATACGTTATAGTCGGGCCCTGGCACAAACTTTGCACTGGGGCCCAAGTTACGCCACTGCCCCATAGTGTTCGCCCATACAGATTTCTTCATCGGTCACTAAGGGGCCTTAAGCTAGGCTGACGGCTTAGTGATGGTTTGAGCCTGCTTTTCTTCAGCAGGAACAGGGCAGCTGGTTAAATTTAATGGGAAGATGGGTGGAGCCAAATACAGGAGGTTTTCTGGAAGAAATTTCGAATTTGGGCGCTATTTTCCACTAAGGGGTAGAACGCAGTGAAAAAAACTTTATTATATTTTGATAGATCGGGCATTTGCGGACGCGTTGATACCTAATGTGTTTATGAATTTTACTGTTTATTAATATTTATATCAGTTCTAGGGAAAGGGGGGTGATTTGAATTTTTAGATTTTTTCATTATCATTTTTTTTTTTTAACTTTTACCATTTTTCAGACTCCCTAGGGTACTTTAACCCTAGGTTGTCTGTATGACCCTATCATATACTGCCATACTACAGTATGGCAGTATATGGGGATTTTACTCCTCATTCATTACAATGTGCTGATAGCCTTGGTTCTTCGGAAGACCCAAGGCTGTCATGGCGAGGGATCGCCGCTCCCCGATGACGTTACGGGGAGCAATGATCCGCAGCAAGATGGCTGTGCCCATGCGATCGTCGGGAAAACACCCACGATCGCTGCTAGCACCGATCGCGGGTGTTACCGGTAAGCCTTTGCTGCAATATGCTGTAATCACAGCAAATGGTGGAGTTACAAAGTATTCATTAAAGGGGGCTGAATAATATTGCACATCCCACTTTTCAGTTTATTATTTTAAACTTTAAATTTTGTCCCACTTCTTGATTCTTCGCCAAACTATTACAATTTTATATCTTTATGTTTGAAGTCGGAAATGTGGCAAAAGGTAGAAAAGTTTAAGGGGGCTAAACAGTTTCACAAGGAACTGCACATGTTACATAGCAGTAGCCAGCCAGGAAACCTACATAGCAAACCTACCTATAGCAAACAAAGTCAGAGTGTTATAACATACCATCATTGTTGTTTTGGTTATTTGCCTCTGTGCTCCAATTTATGGAACAAAATAGATTCTATATATGTGTGTGTATGTATATAAAACCAACCAACAAACAACTGAAGACACGCCTGTGCTGCTTCAGAACATAACAATATACACCTCAACTGCTAAAGAACCTTGTAATCCTTGAAAATGTAATCCCTTGCTGCACATATTCCCACTCTTTCATTTGCTATGGCTTATTTATTGTTGCTGTGACTTATCATTGACTCTGCCTACTCGTGATGGCCCCACCTACAGAAAAATTGGTGCTTCATTAGATTTTTTTCCAGGGCCATTTAAAATTCCAAGATTATTGGCCCCACAATAGCCAATAGTCACAGTGCCTGGCCCACATAGCCATTAGTCATATTACCTGCCCTCACAGTAGCCAATAGTCACTACACCTACCCAAGTAGCCACTAGTCACAGCTTTAGCTCCCAATAGCTAGTGGTCACTACACCTACCCCCCAGTAACTACTAGTCACAGCATCTCCCCAATTAACATAGTCACAGTGCCTGGACTCAGTAGTCAAAGCGCCTGAACTCAGCAGTCACAGACCTTGCCCCTAGTAGTCGCAGTGCTGTCCCTAGTATCTAAAACAGTCATGGCGAACCTTTTAGCGGCCGAATGCCCAAACTGCAACCACAAACCCCCCTTATTTATTGTGAGGTGAGGTTTTTGCCAATCTAAAATTAAAGAAGTAACTTATTGCTCCATGTTCTTCAACACTTTCAATCATATTGGCTTCCTGAGGACACCAACACAGTAGAAGAAAAGATGGAAAATTTGCATCATTTTACCTTCTTTTCAGTATCCCTCTGAACACAGAGAATCGTGGGGCCAGCAGGAGGTCCTCCAAAGATAATTCAGCCCTGTCTACTCATTCTCCCTCTTCCTACAGTCCCAAGTAACAAAGTAAGTATCAGTTTAATGTCGGACAAAGGGGGCACGTTGGTACTCATGGACAAAGATACTTACTGCTCCCAGATTTTATCTATGCTCTCAGATGATGTTGTATATAGGAGATTCATGCAAAATCCCACTGCAGTATTCAAGAAAAAACTATTTCAATTAATTGAAGATGGATTTTCTATGGGTTTAATTACATCCAAACAAAAAGATTACTTATGTGTTCAGGAACCTGTCATTCCAATCATACCCAAAGAGCATATTCCCACCCCCCATGCGACCCATTATATCTGGTCTAGGTTCTCTCAGTGAGAAATTATGTGAGTGGTTGGATAGTTTACTCCAACCACTAGTAGTAAGGGTCCTGGGTTATCTACAGGATTCCTCGGACATATTAAGGAATCTGGGTCAACATATGTGGACCGAGAACCATTATTGGGTGGGGTGCGATGTTATCTCCCTTTACACTTCCATCCCTTACACTGTCGCAATGAAAGCCTTGGAATTCCATCTGAACACTTATAGCAATTGCACACAGGATTTAAAACAATACATCATGGAAGTTACTCATCATCTAATGTCACACAACTATTTCTGTATTTCTTTTTACAGACTCAGGGAGTCCCTATGGGGGCAAAATATTCGCCCTCATTAGCAAATTTAGTTATGTCATGGTGGGAGATGCAGTATATCTATACGGAAGAAAATCCTTTCCTGTCAAATATTGAGTGGTATGGCAGGTACATCGATGATCTCCTCCTAATTTGGAGGGGCGATGTATGTGCCCTACCCACATTTATAACATATATTAATCAAAATGGTTATAATCTCTGTTTCACACATTACTCCCATGAATCTAACGTCACATTTTTGGATTTAAAGTTACACGGACAAACAGGTAAACACATTACCTCCACCACATATAGGAAACCCACCGCAGGGAATACGATTTTTCATTTTACTAGTCAACATCCAAAGCATACTGTTAAGTCAATTCCTGTGGGAGAAATGACTCGCAGTAGAAGAAACTGCAGTTCGGATTTGGATTTCCAGAAGGAAGCCAAAGATATTTCCTACAGATTGTCACAAAGAGGTTATCCACAATGGACATTAGACAGGGCATTCAATATAACCAGCAAAAAAGATCACAGCTCACTACTACATAAAAAATCAAAGCCCACTCATAGTGGGGAAGACAACACCACCCCAGTACTTTCCTTACAGTACAGTTCTCAATTTCATAAAATTAAATTATTGTCAAATACCTTCCTTTATTATTTGAAGACGACAAACTTGAAAATATTCTTGGTAGTGGTTGCAGGGTAGTGGCTAGAAGAGGATGCACACTCGGCAATATTTTCAGGTGTGGGTCAAGACAATGTCGCACTTGCAATTTTATTGTACCTGTCAAATCCTTTTGCAATACCGCAGGGGACAAGACATTCAAAATCAAACAACATCTTACATGTAACAGCTTTCACGTCGTATATGAGATTAGGTGCACCTCATGTAACATTATGTATGTGGGTTGCACAACACGAAAATTTTAAACGAGGATACTGGAACATGTAAATGATGTTAATGGCAATGAATGCAGAAACATTAGTGGAGCATCTGCCCATTTTCGGAACCAACATGATAAATCAACCAATAATTTTTTGGGTTTTATCATTGAAAAAGTTCAAACAACTAGAAGGGGCGGAGACATTAAAAGACTCCTTTTGGATAGGGAACCCTATTGGATCATGCAATTAGATACCATGGCTCCCAGAGGCATGAACATCAGAAATGAGTTAATATTGCATTACCATTAGTCTACTAATTTAAGGAGTCTTGCCCATAATTGTTTTTGTGTTTTTTTGTTGTTTCTGCGATTTGTTGCCATTTTGTGAGGTTTTTTCTTGGTCCCCCCCCCCCTTTTTCTTGTGTGTTTTTCTGTTTTCCTGCCTTGTCTTTTTTTCCTATGGCATTTTTTCAAATTTTTTTTCCATATTTGCTGTATTTAATGTCAATAACATTGTTTTTAACATACCTTACTGTGATTTTATCTTTCATAAATGGAACTTGTATGTCTTTTTTCAATCAAGGACACGATCAACACAAACGTGACAGCTCCATAACAATTGATTACTTACCGCAAGCGATCTTCAACTTCTTGCTGTCACTTCCGTGTATGATCATGTGATCGGGTTACCTTGACTACAACGCAACTATGCCAGTGTTGGATCACGTGGTTCCCATGCTGAGTGCAACGTTGTATCCGGCCTTCTAATTGTGATACACGCCTCACCTGTGTCCCACATTCACTATAAAATGTTTAATGTTACCATTCTATGTTATCCATGATTAAGGGCGCCACTGGCACCTGAAACGCGTTGGAAATTACACAATGCTATGTCCAATAATTTTTATATGACTTCAATAAAGAAAGTTTTTATCTGAAAACAACGCCTGACGTTGGTGGATTGAAGCTGGATCAACGAGATTGCTACTGACCAGACTCAAGTGGAGTGAGGTTCCTTGCTCTCCACCCAATTGGCGGTTCATATACGTGGTAGGAGCTGATACCAAGTTTTTACACGAAGTATCAGTTTAATACATGACTGAAAGCAGCATCTTGGGAAGAAGATTCTTTGAGTACTGTCTGATGTGCTGGCCTCTAGCACCCGTGCCATAGGTTCGCCACCACTGATCTAGAAGCTATAAAACTAACAAAAACTGTTTCAATTTCATATCTTGGTGAATGTACTATCCTGTATAAAACAAACTCTTAAACAGATTTAAACTTGATCTTAGTCAAATGTTTCCCAGTGTAATCATGTTCTTTGATTCATTAATGTTCCTACTGTCAGCAGAATCACTGCCAGGGAAGCAGGAAGATACAGCATGCTCAATGTGTTTCAACAGTTATTTAGCTTATGTCACCCACTTTTTGGAATCCCAATCAAGCACAGCAGTAATTTTGGCATGTGTGACCCAGGCCTAAGATAGTTCCGCTACAAATATACTTTCACTACATAAATGAGCTCTCAGGTTTACAAAATACAGACTGTGCTGATGATTGACATTAGTAAATGAGGTGCAATAATACATGTCCAAATTTAACAGGAGGTAAAGATTTAAAACAGATCAGCAATTACTAATTAGAGGCAGCAATTAGTTCTATAGCCACATATTTCCTTCAGTCATTTTTTGCTTGAAATCATATGGGTGCAGTATTTATAATGATAATTGGAGGTCATGGAAAAGTTGAAGTGTGTGGTAAGTTGTAATGTGAAACTTAGTGTAAATAACAGTTGTACATATAGATCATACTTCTACTATTTGAGTTTTTTTTTCATGTTTACTTGTGCATTTCATTTACTCCAAATGAAAAATCATGAAAACTGGTTTTGATGAAAACAAGCTTTGATATGGACCAAGTAAAATATTAATATAAGAGGAGGAGATGAGAAAGAAGGAGACATGGTGGAGAGGGGGATTTATCAGAAGTGCCTGAGAGCAGAACTGTTCTAGTTGCCCATGGAAACCAATCTGATCTCAGCTTTCATTTTTCCACAGCTGTTTTTAAAGGGCATCCACCACCAGGAAATTTGAGCTGTTATTGGCTGCAATGGGCAACTAGAACAGTTCTACTCTCAGACTCTTCTTATAAATGTCCCCCATGGACTACAGATTATGCAAGAGAGGGGGGTGGGGGGGGGAAGAGAAGGAGGGGAACATGACACTAGAGGCAGTGTGAAAAGGAAAAGGAAAGGGTGTGGAGGCTTTGTGGCAAGGAGGGAAATATGGGGTACAGACCTTGAGAGGAGGTGGGTGTCATGGGTGTACGGGCTGTTTGAGAATGAAGGGAAGGGTATATGGGCTGCAGGCAAGGTGGACATATGGTTGAAAGTAATGTGAAAAGTGGGTGACATTTAAGTTCTGAGTATGTGAGAAAGAAGGTAGGGGAACTTTGATGTGTAGGCTATATAACGGGACGTAAGAGTGCAGGCTCAGGAGAGTCCCTGCAGTAACTTATGGTCATCCTTATAAAGCAGTGATGGCGAACCTATGGTACGAGTGCCAGAGGTGACACTCAAAGCTCTTTCTTTGGGCACTCAGGCCTTTGACCCTAGTGCAGAGTTCACCAAACAGGACTAAATTCACCAAATCTTCCTGTAGTCCCAGGAAACTTAAGTGATGCTACTCTCAGAGCTATTTTAAAGCAATACTTTATTGGCTGTTTGGGAAAAGTACGAAGGTGTTGATAGAACTGCATTATCTTTGGAGATCATCCTGCTGGATCCACCATTCTTTCTGTACAGAGAGACCCTGCAGAGAAGCTACAATGATAGTCTGAATTGGGCCTCCTTCTTTCAACTGTATATGTGGCCTCAGGGGCCGATACGATTTAAAGATGCTGAAGAACAGGTAGCAATAAGTTACTGCTTAAAATGCAATGTGGGCACTTTGCGTTAAATGAGTGGATTTTGGTTATAGTTTGGGCACTTAGTCTCTAAAAGGTTCGCCATCATTGTTATAAAGGATCTCTGCACCTACATTATAAATACCTTGTCTTTTTATTGTATAAATACCTTGTCTTGTTATTTTTATTTATTTCTACTGGGAAAAGGGGATGGGTGATTTTTAATTGTAGGTTTTTTTATTTTCTTTTCAATGTTGTATTATCTGATTGTTAGTACCATATACTGCCATTTTACACTTTATTGAAAATACCCAATAAACTCAGACTGAAACTTCAATAGATAATGATCAAGCCATTACTATTCTCCCAGCTACTGGTACCCTGGAACTACTTTTTCAATCTCCACACAGGGGAGCCATTATCTTACATACTGTAAGTCTTCAGATGGCATATCCAGAATTAATATTGGTCAGGCATCAGAAACAATTCTGATCATGAAACCAATAAGAATTAGTGTAACTGCTGAGACCCAGCCCCTACATGGGCAACTTTTTTTAAACATTCAACTTTTCACTTCTACTCTCATTATGAATTGATTTTATGGCTTGTAAAAATCATTGAATCTTTCTTACATACTTATAGTTTATAACCATATGGTCCAAGTGGGTTATTTTTAGCCTGCTCTGATATATGATAATTAAAACTTCCTGTCTTTTACAAGAGTTCAGGAAACTGCAAAAATCTGCAGCTGAACATCTGTCAATTGAAAAAGACAAAGGTGTAGACTACACAAAATATATAATTTCTACATCTACACATCTACACTTTTTTAAATAATATTTTATTTCTATATTTTAAGAACTTCATTTTGACATTTGCTAACTCATTCTCCCAGCGAGACACACTTGTATTTGTAGTCAGTCACAGTGTCTATCACTCCGTCTTCAAACAGTTACAAAATATCTTATCATATCTGGCAAGTCATTATACAGAATGATCTTTAAGGCTGAAAAGGGAGAGTAAATCATTCTTTCTGCCCATGAAAATGAAGAGTGCAAGGGACAGAGAAGGGACAGACAGTAATTTACTACATTATAAATCTCAAGCAGCCTATCTAACAGCCTGTTATTTTGAAAACCATTTCCTATACTTACATATGTACTTAAATAATTGTCTACGGGTACAGGGGACAGGGAAAAGAAGCTAATTATTTGTGGCTCTAAATTCTGATTTATATAATAATAATAAGGACTTTTATAGAATTGACTAACAATATGTCCGAACATAAACATGGGAACACAACCAAAATAGCACATACTATTGATTCTAACCTCTGTAAATCTGCAAATCTCGGGCAAGCTTCTGAGCCAATCAGCTGCACAAGGAGTATGTATGTACAGTATGCGCAAGATTTGCAGAGAGATGGCTTATGTTGACAGTTCTCTGCCTGGGAGAGTGGCAGGAATGGAGAGGCCTGGAGGCATGTATAATTTGCATGACCGTGTAAGTGGGCTACCATCAGTACATCTGATGGTAGATTTTCTTTAAACACCATGACAATTGTATAGCTCAGGTCTTTATGGATGTAGCAATTTCAACTATGAGAATTTTTTAACATTTTTTTTAATTTTCACAAAGCTTTTTTAAAATATCTGTGGACTTTCACATGGATTATTTGATGGCTTGCAGTATTTATGTAGTGTAGTGTATTACAACGCAAGTAAAAGACTTAATGATGGTAGATTTGGAGTGTACAAAATTCATAGATGGCACAGTCTCTATTTACTGCAGCATCTAAGGGGTTAAACACCCAGGATCTATATTTCTGAGGTCATGGGTATTAAAAGCAAATTAAATGGATGGTCATGTGCATAATTTGTGTCATAATAAAGATGTGCAAGTTTAAAAAGGCATAACGGCAGTGTGAAGTGGTTAATATGCATTTAAGAAAAGGCTGGCACACTCCTGTCTTGGCACTTCATTAGCACACTCAACAGTGAACAGAAATATGTATGGTATGTACAGTATGTACTCTTACAGTGCACCGTACATACATTTGTTTTTGTTAAAACCCTGCATTTTGTTTTGTTAAATATTTTTTCAGTTTTTACTTATAAGAACTTTAGATGTGTTGCTTGAAAGTATTTTTCTTTGTCTTGTGTTTCAGTAACTTTAGCAGTTTGTCAGGTGTCAAGTAGACTAGACTTTTCAGTTTATCAGTGTAATTTTATATAAACATGTGAAGCAGGTATATGGAGGCAGGTTTTGAACTTTTTGTACATGGTGTACATCTAATTCTCAACTTGATTCAGGCTTTTAGCCACAAATATGCTTATTTTAATGCAAAATTGCATGAAGGGGCCAGTGTTTATATGTAAGTATTTACGGCCATTTTACAAAATATCAGGCGTCTATAATAAGATGCTGGTTTAATATTTTTAATTTTGTTACCTGTAAAAGTACAAAATGTCCTACACCCCTAGGCATATTCATAGCCATACCAATGAGTTTTGATTACATACTGTTACCACCTATATACATCATTATACAGACTTTATTCATTAATTATTTATACATTCATAGGAGAATACACAAAATAGTAAATAACCGCATCAATCCAAAGTAAGTCATCTGAGAGAAAATATGTAAATATTTCACCCACTCACTTTTGCTTTTATGTAATTGGATTTATTAAATGGATCTGTGTTGAGACTGCTAATCTAACAGAATAGACATACATTAATAATCTATGAGAAGGGACAATAGTGAGTGGGTGGAATTCGGCTCTATTATCTAAGTGATGTCTTGTTTTGGAGTGAGGCAGCGTTTTAACATATTTTAATATAAAGTGATTATTTGGATTTGTATGCACAGTACATGTACTGCTTTTATGTCAGAGGGTCTTTTATCTATCAATGAATTATACTCATCAGCATGATATGGTAATTCAAATATAAAAATAATACACATCATAAATTTGTTGATTTCATCAGCATTTTCACCTAATGTTGGCTGTGACTTGGGGGTTCCAAGTGTAATGTTCCCAGGGGCTGTCTATGAAAGGAAATGAGGAATATTCTTTGAGAAAGGATGAAGTGGGAACATTTTTCAAATTATTTATAGAAGCAGCACTGAGCGCTGGAAATCCCAGACATCATCATCTAATAATAGTTGTATAACAGGCGTAGAGGGCACAGTTACAATACTTTATGAACAAATTGTCCAGTTAGAACTGGTTAGAGAAAAGATCTTGTTTACTTGCGGTTACCAAAATCACTTGTAGCAATTTGTGGCACTTAAGAGAATCTCAGCAAAGCAAATTCTCAGGAGAAAGCAAATGACTAGTTGTAGTTTATTTGTGTTATGCAGTACATTTAACCCTTGGCGCAGCAAAGAATGACTCAGGAAAAATATGTTTTGAATCTAATTGGTTAAAGATGGATTTCCATACAGGATATTGAAAATTAGAGATGATTATCTTAGAGAGATAAAGGCAAAACATCTGAGGGTTTTAAATAAAACATAAAGAAAGACATAAAATGAATATTTTACATGGACTATCCATGTGTCATGTGAAAGTGGACCTATTTACTAATCTGTAACTTTCCATAAAAAATCAGCTGTTTATCTGTGACCCTTGAGTATATACAGTACTCTTTAATTTTTCTTATAAAATTATATTTTCACTCTGGTTGTCCATCTGTATTCTGTATAGACATAAAGCAGAGCATACAACAGGAGGCTTAGACTTGCCTGATGTAGTTTTGGATATAATCCTGTGAACATTGGATATAATCCTGTGAATTTTTTTACAGTGTGCCTCCGTCTAGGGCATTACTACAGGGGTTGCAGCCATAGTGGCTGCTATGGGACCTGCAGTGACAGAGACCCAGGTATCTGAGGTATAAGGTGTGAATATCCATTGTGTGTGGTGTATATATACTGTGTTTTTATGGTTGTCTATATGCTATGTGTGCATGTGTTATGTGTATGTGCTGTATGTCTGTGTATATGATGCATGGGTGTATATGATACTGTATGTCTCTCCTAGTTATGCCCCTGGCCACCAGCGGTGCTCCCTTCAAGTTAAGTAAAGGGAATAATAATCGCAATGCCTGGCCATTTGCAGGCACAAACGCCGACATATGATAAATTATCCCCTGTATTTGAGAACCATGCTGAATTGCACATGTATATCCCTCATTAGATAGAGTAGGATTGCAAGCTTATCAGTGTATAAAAATATTAAAAAATATATAAATGGACTGTTAAAAAGCTCCCAACAATTCTTAACAGATAGACAGATGGCTTGTTAAAGGGAATCCGTCACTACAATTTACTTACCTGAATTAACTGCTATGTAACGTATGGCTATGCCAATGTGTGGACTCACTGCTACTAGTTTACTGTAGTCATGAATGAAGCGCTGAGCAGTAGCTGAACAGATGTTTGGAGCAGTTGTCTTGATTTGTAACCCTTGGGCAAGCACAGTATTTCCACTTCAAACATTTCACATTCATTCTAGCCCTTTAGCCCATTCAATTCTGATTCCCTAGCCCCCTTCGGCAAGACAAGGTGTCTGGCAAAGACCACATATAGGAAGTAGATATCTGTAGACATATTGAAGACTTCAAAGGAGAGACGCTTGACCAACTTAATACACTTCATCTCTTCATATACACATATAACTGTAGTTAGAAATGACTAATCGAAACGGCTGGGAGAAATCTTTTAAGAGGTTAACATAAATAAAGAGGAAAACTGAAGAGCTTTTTTTTTTTTTTTTTTACATATTTAAATTTTTTACATGTTAGTTGGAAATTGTCTTTAGCAGACCTTATTTTCCAAGCCTTGTTTTGACTCTAGTCTTTGGTTTGTGTCATATATATACCGTATATACTTGTGTATAAGCCGACCCGAGTATAAGCCGAGACCCCTAATTTTACCACCAAAAACTGGGAAACCCTATTGACTCGAGTATAAGCCGAGAGTGGAAAATGCATTGGTCACGGATCCCCCCAGTATATAGCCAGCCAGCCCCCTATAGTATACAGCCAGCCCATTCTGCCCCCTGTAGTATACAGTCTGCCCCCTGTAGTATACAGCCTGCCCAGCTTGCCCCCAGTAGTATACAGCCAGCCCAGCCTGCCCCCAGTTGTATACAGCCTGCCCCCAGTAGTATACAGCCTGCCCCCAGTAGTATACAGACAGCCCAGGCTTGCCCCCAGTAGTATACAGCCAGCCCAGGCTTACCCCCAGTAGTATACAGCCAGCACAGCCTGCCCCCAGTAGTATACAGCTGCTGACGTCATACTAGGCGCCGCCTGGGAGAGAAACATGGCGGCGCCCAGCACGATGTTACAGAAGCCAGCAGAGGACCTGCGCGGACATGGGGAAACAGCGCTGCGCATCGGGGCCACCGGAGGGTGAGTATATAAGTTTATTATTTTTTAAGTCCATTGACATGTATATTGACTCGTGAATAAGCCGAGGGGACGTTTTTCAGCACATTTTTTGTGCTGAAAAACTGGCGTATACACAAGTATATATGGTATATACGCACTGTATATACAGTATTATATAAAGCTGAGTGAATGTGTGTGTGTCTGCTAAAGGAATCTGCACCGTCGCGTTTACAATCACCGAATTTTGCACAGACTTACCCTGTGACTCAGGGAACGTCATAGACTAGTTTCTGAGTCGAAATTTTCATCCTGCACATTCCAAAATACACTTAAACAGGAGCCATTGTCTGCTGTGGCAGTTAGCAACCAATCACAGCTCAGCTTCTATTTTGACACAGGTCATTAATATGATCTCCGAGCTTTGATTGGTTACAATAGGTAATAATTACAGGACATGTTATGTGTGAGGTAATATGATAAATAGACTCAGATAGAAATAGATAAATAAATAGAGATATAAAACTGTTTCTTAACCTTTTCTATTTGGTTGTAGCCAAGAGCAGTTATTTACTATCCTGTGCAATTCTGGGGGAGATATATATATATATATATATATATATATACACTCACCGGCCACTTTATTAGGTACACCATGCTGAGTAACGGGTTGGACCCCCTTTTGCCGTCAGGAACTGCCTCATTTCGTGGCATAGTTCAACAAGGTGCTGGAAGCATTCCTCAGAGATTGTGGTCCAATTGACATGATGGCATCACACAGTTGCCGCAGATTTGTCGGCTGCACATCCATGATGCGAATCTCCCATTCCACCACATCCCAAAGATGCGATATTGGATTGAGATCTGGTGACTGTGGAGGCCATTTGAGATGATTCCAGCTTTATGACATGGCGCATTATCCTGCTGAAAGTAGCCATCAGATGTTGGGTACATTGTGGTCATAAAGGGATGGACATGGTCGCAACAATACTCAGGTAGGCTGTGTGGCGTTGCCAACGATGCTCAATTGGTACCAAGGGCCCAAAGAGTGCCAAGAAAATTTCCCCACACCATGACCAACACACCACCGCCAGCCTGACCGTTGATACAAGGCAGGATTGATCCATGCTTTCATGTTGTTTGACGCCAAAATTCCTACCATACCATCCGCATGTTGCAGCAGAAATCGAGACTCATCAGCCAGGCAACGTTTTTCAATCTTCTACGTCCAATTCGATGAGCTTGTGCCAATTGTAGCCTCAGTTTCTGTTCTTAGCTCTGAAAGGAGTGGGCACCCGGTGTGGTCTTCTGCTGCTGTAGCCCATCTGCCTCAAGTGACGTACTGTGCGTTCAGAGATGCTCTTCTGCCTACCTTGGTTGTAACGGGTGGCGATTGGTCACTGTTGCCTTTCATCAGCTCGAACAGTTGGCCATTCCCTCTGACCTCGGCATCAACATGGCATTTCCGCCCACAGGACTGCGCTCACTGGATGTTTTTCTTTTCGGACCATTCTCTGTAAACCCTAGAGATGGTGTGCATGAAAATCCCAGTAGATCAGCGTTTCTGAAATACTCAGACCAGCCCTTCTGGCACCAACAACCATGCCACGTTCAAAGGCACACAATCAGCTTTCTTACCCAGACTGATGCTCGGTTTGAACTGCAGGAGATTGTCTTGACCTGTACATGCCTAAATGCACTGAGTTCGCATGTGATTGGCTGATTAGAAATTAAGTGTTAACGAGCGTTGGACAGTGTACCTAATAAAGTCGCCGGTGAGTGTATATATATATACATTTTTATATCATCTAGTTTTCAGTTTTGCTTGTTTATTTTATTGGTAAAGATCCTAAATCTGTTGTACCTAAACCTAAATAGGTACCCTAATTACCCTACATTTACCTAGATAGGGTTAGGGGGAGATTTGTCTGATGTGTCTGAGAAACTGAACTGTTGTTGATACAATCAATAAGAGCTTAGCTTTGATTTTATAAACGGCTATGGAAAGATGAAAGCTGAGCTCTGATTGCTGGAAGGACCACTGAGGGGTCTAATATGGCCATAGGATTTTACCTCTAGGTAGATAGTTAGTTCATATTGGGTCTGCAATACCACACACAACCTGTAAACAGATGTGGTGCAGTTTTTGGAAGGAGGCCGACTATAGTTTGACCATTTCATAATAAAGAGGATTTTCAGTGGAATTTTATGAATTCAAGAATCTTAGAACGAACAGATGATTGTACAATAGTATGCGACTACAAATACTGAGACTCCCTATTGAGAGAACACATTGCATATTCTACAAGCTGACAATACATAATAAGTACATACAGTGTATCTCATGTCAAGGCTCTTCATACTTCACTGCTCAGTGGTTAATTTTTTCCTGTCAGAAAATTGTTAAGACATTTTCATTTTAGGCACCACTTTTAAAACTTTATATTTCCTAGTGATGGTATTCAATATTACAGGACATGTATTGGGAAACTGGAAAAAAAAAATCCAAATGCAGTGAAATGAGGGGGAAAAAATCTTCATTTGCCATATTTGGGCCAATACATTTTTTAAACGTCATTGTATGGAGCTGTGTAAGGTGTTGTTTTTTGCGGGGATTTGATGATGTTAACATTGATACCATTTTAGGGACTGTATGAGCTTTTGATTGCTTTTTATTAAAATGTTTATGTGTCACAAAATAGCAAAAAAGTGGCGATTTGGACATTTGGGCACTATTTTCTGTTTCAGGGTTCATTGACTAGGAGTAACCGCTTTACTCCATTGAAAGATTGGCACTTTTAGGTCACGGCGATACTGAACATGTTTATGATTTTATTGTTTATTTATTTTTATATAAGTTTTAGGGAAAGGGGGAAGATTGGAACTTTTAGTTTTTAAAAATTTTTATTACTTTATTTAATTTTTTTAAATTTTTTTTTAGATCCCCTAGGGGTACTTTAACCCTATGTTGTCTGATTGATCCTACATATACTGCCATACTACAGTATACTACTGAAAATTAACCTTAAGCAGGCCACCATTCTTGCTATCAATTCTTAAAGACTATTGTACCAACTACAGATGAACATAAAAATGCACTATGTGAACTGTGTTGAAGCGGGGTGATTTAAATTCAAGAAACAAATATCACAATTTGATTTTGCCAGAGTGTATCTGCATACATTCCATATTACAGAAAAGAATATATTATTCTAAAATAAATATAGTTATAGATAGCATCAAATCAAACACTGCAAAGCGTTGTTTGTCTCTCTTGTGTTTCCTCCGGTCCTCTGGTTTCCTCCCACATCAAAAAACTATTGGTAGGTGATAGATTGGGAGGACCCCATTGGGGACAGCGACCGATTTGGCAAGTTCTGTGCAGCCATGCCAGCAGAAACTTTGTGCGCTATATAATAGAGGCATTATATTATTACACCTCAGTGTGCTTGAGTGTCCAATTCCATTGTGAAAGTGATTTTAATATTAAAAAAATAATTAAATATTATATTCATTATATATCATCTAATGGTCACAAAGAACAGGAAGTTCAATATCACAACTTATCTATAAGATTACATCATAAATAATTACCATCAAGACCCCAAGGTCTCAAGGTGATAATTCCAAGTGTGTATTGCCCTGTTTTCTCATTGTGTTCTTTGTGATGATTAAACAGTTGGAAACTATTGGGACTTCATCCACAGACCATATTTTATTAAGAGGGTTTCGCATAAAACAAGTTGAGGCCCTGATTAGAGGCTTGTAGTTCGAAACGGCCGTTGCCTCTGTGGGCTCCTGCTTCATTCTCTCTCCTGTAACCAAGTTTTTAGTATATGGAATAAAGACTGTTTTTACTTCACACAGCGTGTGAGTGCTGCTCCTTCTTTCTCCTGATAATCCTAAAATATGCCTCTTTTGATGGAGTCCAGAGTTGTTTCAGTCACCGCAGACTGGGCCTTATCATGAAACTTTTACTGTGCCAGAAATAGTAACTATGTTCTGGATTTCAGCTGAACCCTACATGACTGGTTTACCCCCTTAAACGACTTGGCCCTTTTTAGTTTTTTCACTTCCATTTTTCACTCCCCACCTTCAAAAAATCTATAACTTTTTTATTTTTCCACACATAAGAGCTGTATGCAAACAATTGCAATTCTAGTGAAGGTATTTAATATTCCATGCCGTTGTACTGGGAAGTGGGAAAAAAATTCCAAATACAGTGAAATTGTGTTGAAAAACGCATTTGTGAAGTTTTCTTGTGGGCTTGGATTTACAACTTCACTGTGCGCCCCAAATGACAGTCTACTTTATTCTTGGGTCGGTACGATTACGGGGATACTACATTTGTATAGGTTTTATAATGTTTTCGTACATTACAAAAATATAAAACTCCTGTGCAAAAATGTTTTTTTTTTAAATTTTGCCATATTCTGGCACCAATAACTTTTTCATTCTTTGGTGTACAGAGCTGTGGGTAGTGTAACGTTTTCATTAATATAATTTTTAGGCCTGTGCGATCTTTTGATCACTTTTTATTGATTTTTTTTATATTTTGCAAAATGGCAAAAAAGTGCCATTTTTGAATTCGGGTGCTATTTTCCATTACGGGGTTTAAAACGCAGTAAAAAACTGTTTATTATTTTGATAAGATCAGGCATTTTTGGACGCGGCGATACCTAATGTGTTTATGATTTTTACTGTTATTAATATTTATATTATATTATATTTATATTTTTACTTTTTTGAATTTATTTACTATTTTCAGACTCCCTAGGGTACTTTAACCCAAGGTTGTCTGTACGATCTATCATATATTGCCATATACAGTTGGCAGTATATGGGATTTGATTTTCCTCCTGTGCTGATAGCACATTGTAAGAATGGGTTAAAACAAGTAGCTCGGGTCTTCAGAAGACCCAAGTCTGTCACGGTGACGGATCGCTGGCCCGATGACGTCACAGGAAGCGACGATCCACGGCAAGATGGCGGCGCCATGCCCATGAGGTCGCTGCAGCTTACACGGCGGCGATCATCGGGGAAAACACCAGCGATCATGCTATCACAGATCGACAGGTGTTACCGGTAAGCCTCTTTGCTCAATATGCGGCTATGGACCGGCTCGGCCAGCAAGCCCTTCGCTCCATGCACCGGGACCCGGCTTGCGCCTTGTACAGTTTAACACTGAAGGCGGAGAGTTTAACACTGAAGTCGAACTTTTCAGTCCTTAGAATTCCCCCTTACTGTATTGATGGTCCGCATCCAGACTTCATGATCGATCTCCTGAAGTCCGGCATGTGATGTCAATTAACCCCTTAATGACCGCCCTATCGGGATTCTACGGCGGTCCATTAAGGGTCTTCTTTTCTCGGGACATCGGGTTCAGTTTAGTGCCGGTGTCGGCTGTGATATCACAGCCCCAGACAGGCACTAACACCCGGGATAGGAAAACTCCGATCCCGGGTGTTTAAACCCTTACACGCCGTGGTCAAGCAGACCGCGGCGTGCAAGGTGTCCTCGTGGATCGGACCCCCGGTGTGCGTTACCGGGGGATCCGATCCCTCTGCCGCTGCCCGGGTCCGAGAGTGAACGAGGCTGTCGGCTCCTCTTCTCGCCGGGTCTGCTTCTGGCAGGACCCGGCTGTAAGTAAATGAGCATGGGCGGCCAGCTCAGTTACTACACTTTACACTGCAATACAGTGTTATTGCAGTGTGAGGCTTGAATAAGTGATCGGATGATCGCTTATTCAAGCCAAAATGTGGAAAATGTAAAAAGTTAAAAAAAAAAAATTAAAACTTTTTATAATTAATTAATAATAAATAAATAATAAAAGTCCCATAATCTCCCCTAGTAAACACATGAAATGCATATACAGTAATAACAACACAAAAACATACATATTTGGTATCACCCGGTCCGTATAATCTGTACAATAAATCTAAATCAAATATGAACCCGCTCGGTGAAACTACGTAAAAAAAAAACTCGGAACAAACTTCCCATAATATACAATTTTTCATCAAACAACCATCACAAAAAATGTTCTAAAAAGTGATCAAAAAAAGTTACGTTCCCCAATATGATACGACTGAAAAGAAAACAATGTTTTCGCAAAAAATAAGCCCTCAACCAGATCTGACAACATAAAATACAGAAGTTATGGCCCTGAAAGTTGTCAATAGTAAAAAACAATGCGATTTTCTCCAATATGGTTTTGCCAGGAAAATTGAGCAAAAATAAGAAAACTATATAAATGAGGTAACACCGCAATCGTAGTGAAGAACCATAGAATAAAGATAAAATATTATTTTACATTACGGTGAGCGGGGGAAAAAAAATGCTAACAATCCAAATAAAAATTGATGATTTTGTTTGTGTCCCCCTTGAAATAGTTAATAAAATCTCAAGAATAAGCTTTAGACCCAAAATGAATTATAATACATGTAATCATCCCATAAAAAATAAGCCCTACATATGTTTGTATTACCAAAAAAATAAAATGTATAGGTGTTACAATGTGACAATACAAATCTGCTGTGAATGGCGCCTCATTCATTCATACTCGGCCGTGCGTCGTACAGCAGTTTACCACCACATACGTGGTATCAGTACACTCGAGAGAATTGGGCATCAAGGTTGCAGTGCGTTTCATCATTTAATTTATTCTGAAAATTTCAGTTTGGCCTAAAGAATGTATTTCCAAAAAATTCAATAGTTTCTAAATCGCAGGTCCATATTTTTAACCATGTGAAACTTAAAGGGTTATAAGACTTAATAGAAGTTGTTTTACATACGGTGAGGGTGAAGTTTCTATAGTGAGGTAATTTTGGGGTTTTACTATATTAGGCCTTCAAAGTCACTTGAAAGCTGAGTTGTCCTCAAATGTGAGTTTTGGCAATTTTCATGAAAATAAGAAAAATCGCAACCTAAAGTCCTGCACTCATAACATCCTAGAAAAATGACGCGAGCATAAATTATCATCCCAACATAAAGCAGATTATCTGTAAATGTAATTATCAAAACTTTTGGTTGTAGTTTTACATCTTGTCTGGAAACCAGAACATTTCAACTTGAAATGAAGAATTTTACAACTTTTGCCAAATTTTCCTTTTTTTTTCAGAACGAAATGCAAACTTATCACTTTAAATTTTAATAACTAACTGAAGTCACAATGTGTCACGAGAAAACATTCTCAAAATCACCGGGATATGTTAAAGCGTTCCGAAAAGTTATAACCAATTATCGTGAGACTTGTCAGATTTGAAAAATCGAGTCGTGTCATTGAGCTGAAAACTAGTGTCGTGATAAGAGTGTGGTTAATGGTAGGAAGTTTCAGAGGCATGGTGAGATTGACTTCAATATTAAAACTCTCCACCTCCCCCTGACTTTATACATCTAACTTCAAAGTTGATTTTCAGGATGATGTCACTAAGCTGGGTCATGAAAGAAACATGATCTAGAAGCTGTTCAACTTCTTGACAACATACTGGCAGTGGTTTATTAGGCCAATTTCTGTTGACATGTTCCCTTTAAGTTTGTCAACTCACTCTTTCCTTTAGAAAAATGGGACCTTATAGACAGGAAAAAGAGAAAAAGTTCCACACTATAGGGACAGGTGGCTGATTCACTTTTACCACTGCGCCGTTCCGATTCCTGCTTAATATACTGCAGAGTGTTTAAGTCTGACCTATTCCCCCTACAAGTGTCCCTCATGGTTTTGGTGAGGCGCAGCTGGTTATCAGGGGTTTGGTTAATTTATTATTGAGTTGGATGTTCCCCATCTTTTCTGGATGTTCCTATACCTTATAAATATCCATGTTGTTATTGGTTATGTTAAGCCCTTAGGAGATTATCCATGAACATGCTGAACTCTATATACCTGCCTATACTGTGTTATTTCCCAGGTCCTGCTTGATCAGGCTTCAAGTAAGAAGGGGAGAGACCAAAAGAGCTGGTAAATGGTCTGTGCCTGGTGGAGGCCTCCTAGCGCAGGGGATTTACAAAGTTATGAAATGTTGCCAGAACTGATTTTGTCTATTAATGTTAAGTGCACACAGGTTATGCCAGATATAAAGAGCCCCAGTGGACAAAATGTGTCTGCAACCGAGACCTGACCCCGTTTGAGGAATGTATATCTTTCCACCCTTATAAAAGGTTGAGTAATCTGATCATTTCCTCCTATTCTCGACCCTGCCTCAGAGCTAGAGCGTGAACTTGCCAAAACATTTTTCGAGGGCAGCCTGGAACAGAGCCTTTTGAGCTGTGTCATAAATTCCAAGTCTTGCAAAGCACATGACACCAACTACAAAGTACTAATTCGATGGTATAAGTAGGGTTTAGGTTTAAACGCATTCTATACTTCCCTACGCCTGTGACCTACATTGGCTTTGCTCTCAAGGCAGAGGTACAATGGACACATCTGGGTGTGAATACCCGCCTGGGAAAACCATTCTGGCACAGGGTCCTCACCCTAGTTCACAAGCTGTTGGGAGTTACTTGGCCAATGAACCAGAGATAGTTGTGTTATCTCTGCTACCATATCCTATTCGTAAGCACTCTTGTGCTGCGCACACTCAACTAATGGTGGCATCAGTACAGTCATTCCTAGACTCTGGAAGTGTACGAGAGTGGGCAACAATCACTGAATGGTTTTAGGAAATTCTCACATTCAGTGAATGGAGGACCTAACTGCACGACCTCACATGATTCGGTCTCTCAACTCTTGTTGGTCCCCGTAGCTGGACTTCATTGCTCTCTGGATACAATACTTTGTGTGAAATCCATACACGACGCCATAGCGAGGGAACGGACCCTTTCTCCATCCTTTCCCTTACCACATTCACCCTTTCTGTCCCCTGTTCCTTCTTCTTCTTTATCTTTTTGGGATATTGTTTCCTTCATTTTGGTATTTTTCCTTAAAAACTGAGGGAATACGATTTATTATGCATTAATCTCATTGCTAACTCATTGACTTGCCGTCATGTCTCTTTATGTTTATAAAGGAGAGACATCCCTGGAGAAGTTATGGAATTTATCTACATCCCTGATACAAACTATATGTCATCCTGCATCCAATAGTTGTATGTATATTCAAATGCTTTATTGATATGTATCCTGTCACCCTTTGATTTCTTCAATAAAGTCATATAATATAAAAAAAAAGATCCACCAGTGGGTAGTAATTTCTCTCATGATAACTAGTTATATCTATGGTAATACTGTCTGTTTTTGGTTTAATCGTTGTATTATCATACATTGGGTTCTATTATGATTGGATATGATCTAGCACAGTGATGGCCGGATGACTTCCAAAGATAATGCACTTCTGTGAACACTTCTCACTTTTTCCAAACTTGCATATAAAGTGTTTCTTTAAAAAAATGCTGAAAGCAGCCATCTGAAGGTACCTGGGACTGCAGGAAGATTTGGTGCCTTGGTCCGTTGGTGAACTCTGTCTTGGGCGAGTGCCTGAGTGCCCCAGAAAAGGGCTTAGAGTGGCACATCTGGCACCCATGCCATAGGGTGCCACCACTGATCTGAATATTATAATACTTAGATACAGAAAAAGACAACTTTAGAAGGAAAATGATAACAACTTGTGAAGAAAACAACTGCTCTGTCATTGAGTGCTATAGCTCTTTGTATTGCTCTTTTGTGTTGTTGTTCAGGAACTTATGGCATAACTGTTAAAATAATGTGGAGTTGCTGCAATGTGCTATTTGGGTTCAATTTGGCATGTTATTTTTTTTCCCTTTTATAAGTTTGATGAATGGGAATGTTTAGGTTCTGGTCAATGTCTGGGGAGCCAGCAACAAACTCACAGCTTGTGGAATATAGGCAACTGAAAATGACATCACTATCTATTGTCCATGATCCCTGCTCAGTGAAGTCATGATTGGAGGAGATCTTCTCCAAGCTCTTAAATGTTTTTCATCCTTACCTTTATATTTTTCAGGCAGCCTTCGTTAATGTATTTACAGTTAGAGCACATTGATTGCTTAGGGCCAGAGATTAGGAGGCTGAAGTCAAGTTGTAAAGGACTTTCACAACCAGGATCACGGATCGTAAAACAAAGTACGCGACAAACTGGTGTGTGCCCCCATTTGGCAGGTTCTGCTCTTCTTTTAGCTTCTTATGCCCATTTTTTAAAGAGGACCTGTCACCAGACTTTGACCACCTGACTCAACAATGCCTGCTGATAAAGGGTTACAAGTCCTCCCCATATCAGTCTGGAGCTGTGACTCTTCTCTCTCCAGGCTGCCAGTGAACCATGCCCTTTTTTGAATGACAGCTCTTTGTATCTTCAAATCATGCTCTACCACCCTGTAATTAGGGACCGTCTGCTAATATTTAACTACGGACATATAAAACACTATGTACAGATGGGAAATATTGTGACATTTTTTTTACACGGTGGCCTTGTGTTACATCATGATATGTGACCAGTGATATCATCACCTGTCCTTAGCCTCTAAGATTAGAAAAATGTACACAATGGGGCTCATTTACTAAGAGTCCAGAGCACTTTTGTGGCGTTTCCTGATGATTTTCATTTTGCGCCGAATACCCCGGGATTTTGGCGATTTGGTCGGGATTTTGACACATTGGCACGGCTGAACGTGACAGAAATTGGGGGGAGAGCCATCAGACAACCCAACAGATCGGATAATGCAAAGGATTTAACATGGTAGAATTGTGTAGCAAGACACGCACTTACATGCACCGGGGAAGAAGCAGGTGAACTCGCGCGACCTCGGCGCAGAAGCGATGGATGCAGGACAGGGCGCACACTTAGTGAATTACGGCAGACAGAACTCCTGGTCGAGACAAACATCGCGGGATCGTGACAGGACTGGGTAAGTAAATCTGTCCCAATGCATGTGGGTAGTGGTACAGTTTGCCTATTATTAGAGGCTAAAGTACTGAGATGATGGCACTCTGGTCACATGACATGAACAGGACCAAAGGAGGCATAAGGCATGGGGAGAATTGAGGGAGGGGCCAGCCAGTCGGAATAGTCCTGCCATTGATGCCAGGTAATATAAGATAAAAGGTGATTTCTGTGAATGTTAAGCGAAACCATTTTTTACCAAAAGACAGAGTTTCATCACTTAATAGAGCTATAGGAACATGTCATGGCTGTATATGTGCAAATGTGGTAACAGGTCCTTTTAAGAGAAAATAAAAAAGAGTTTAATGTGAGTTAGCTATGGCAGTTTTACAGTGGTAAACTGCAGTGATTACATACTAGGATTGACTCTCACTACTAAGAATGGTACCTGATAGATGTGCAAACAGGTGTGGTCCAGCTCAATTATAAACAAGACTTGTCTTATTTGTTTTAAACTTTTCATTATTTAGAAAAAATTAAAAGGGACAACATCGGAGGATAATCCAACGCGTTTCGGACGCTGCCGCGTCCTTAGTCATGGATAATATAGGGTATTGTGGACAGACCATTTATATAAAAAAAAGGCACAAGACCAGCTGAAAAAACACACCCTTGTCAGAGTGTGTGTAGTCAAAATGACCTGCTGTTTGATGTTGTATGGTAACCGCGTCACGTGAAGGGATGACGAAAACAAAGATGCACATCCGACATACCAGACTGATGTGCGATAAAAGTTTCCTCCTTTATGTAAAAATAACTTAAAGGACCCGATCACCGAGCCGCAGGTATGCAGCTAATGATAAATATACACATTGGTTGATCACAATGGTTTAAAAGTAAAAACAATAGCATCATGCAAGTCGGACATGGAATATTCAAACAGTCAAAATTTTGACAAAAGAGAGGAGGAAAAGCCCCTTCTAAGAAGGAAGCAGAGGACTGAAAAGGAAAGAAAAAAAAGAGAGAATGGCATATACAGGGGAAGACATGTAACAAAGGTTAAATGAGTATTAATGATAATGTAACATCAATTCGTTCCTAACATTCATACCATAGGTGTCATGGTATTTAAAGACATGATCCAGAAGTGCCTCCCTATCTAGTAAAAGTCTCCTTATATCACTCTCCCCTTGTGTATATTGACTTTTTTTCTATGGCAAATGCAGTTAGTTGTTAATTTTTGTTATGTGCATCCCAGAAATGTGCGGATGCACCACTGATGTTTCGTGTGCCAGTGCGTGAATGTCATTGATATGTTCAAGTAGTGCTGTTTGATTTGATAAATTTTACTGCAAGAAGTATTAAAAAATTAAAAAGTGCGCATGTGCCGTGAGCCACATCTGAAAAAACCTATGCTATGTAGCCAGTTTTTTGTGGCTTCTGATCATTACCTGGAAGGGGAGAGGAATAATGCCAAGGGTAACGACCCCTACCATGCTACCACCGTTACAGCGTGCTTCAGTATGTGCTCCAGTTTATCATCGTCAAAGAGTAAAGGGAGATATTTTAAGACAATATTTTTTATGTATGAAACTGTGAGCTAAATGCAAGAGAAAGTACTGGTATGTTCTGATTCACACTGGTTATTGGGATTATGCGTTTTGTGTCTCTTTGTTTTTTTTAAGTAGTTTTTTACGATCCTTTTGTGCAGCAAGTGGCTGGCTTTAACAGAGACCATTTGGGATACCCTACCCGGTGTGAGTCTTAGTTGAGATTTCTGAGTTTCTTTCGAAAATCAACATCCTGGATCCAATTTCTTTGCTCTTATCATTTCTGTACATGTTAGGATGTTGGCTGTTGTGATGTAAATTGTATTCCCAGCCGTGGGTTTTCTAAAGTTACTAGTAACATTTTTAGTCAGTTTCACTCGGTGTTAGTTGGTTCCTCACACCAACTACCACCAGAATCAACTTGAGGGTGACTTTCGGATGGCATGAACTTCGTCCCCACCGCACAATTTAACCTTTTTCTACCCTTGTGATATTAATAGGTTTGTACGCAACTAACGTTAAGGACATTTTCGTTGTGATTGGTTTCCCAAACCGAGAATACTGATGAAATGTTGACAATATTTTATTGTGATTCAATTTCAGGAAAACTAACATTGGCGGACCTGATGGCGCTAGACACTCTCTATACCACAAGAACAATGAGACAGTCAATCATAGCGATTTCAGGGTCACCAAAGGTATTTAGCCGTTACAATCCAGAAAATTCATTCTAGCATGTATACCAAGAAAAAATAAGGCGTGATTTATGCAGTTTGCAAAACACTAATTATCTTGTGACAGGGGTAATTTGTCCACTGGCAATTCCGAGCCCTCTCGAACGTAAAAATCTTCTGAATAATCATTAAAATGTCGGACAAGGGGGGCACGGTGTACTCATGGGACAAATCACTCTACTGCTCTCAGATAAATAGCGATAAATAGCGAAATTTAGAACACAAGCTTAAGGAATGTTGGGTGGTTGGTTCCATGCCCCTATTCACCTGACAGGTTTCCATTAAGAACACAGATTAAGAAATTCAACAAAATGAGCTATTGCCTCAATATTGCAAATCAACTGCTTATTCATTCAGTTTCCAGAAATAGTTCCAAGTTCAGAGGAAATTTGTCCTAAATTCCAAGTCATGAACGTACTTATTTGTGAGTCTTATAGGCAAAAATGTTGATGTACTGATGTAGACCCTGTTTAGCTGGGATATATTGGAATCAGATTGAAACACACGATAAAAAATATAGAAAGGTGAGATTGAAAAGGAGCTGAGAGAGAAGAACTCGAGACACAGGACACGCCTAGGAAGGTTATATACACAGTGGGTGTAACAAGAACTCTAGGTTGCAAAACTTTGGATTGGGGACCCCATATACCTAAACTCTCACCTCCTCCCTGTCCCACGCGCATTACACTTGAGAATACACTATAGAACCAATCCTTATACACCCAGAGAGGCGCAACTGCCATGAGGCGAGTTGAATCTTTCGCTCAGGCGCCACAGTCTTCGCTGAACAAGGGGCGGCGTCGGGCTCCGCTGCACATTCCCCCCCTGCAGCCCCCCAACTGCCACCTAGCCCGGCACATGTACCTGCCAGCCGGGCGGCAACTTCCGAATACCGACGCAGGCGCAATCCCCCAGCAAGCAGCCAGCACATCGATCCTCCCGCCGGCGACACAGGTACCTGCCTGCCGGCATATGCTTAGCCGACCGTCACATCCACCAGCCGCCACATGTAAACCTGCCTGCCGGCATGAGCTAGCCAGCCCAAAGTCCGCTCCGGAACTCACCTCCAGTTACCTGCTCGATTTCTTTCCCCCGGACTTCGATTCCCAAGCCCTCTGGCTCCATTCCCCCCCGGTCTCCGGTTTCGGGGCTCTGGGCCCCCGGCTCCAGTCCCCCACCCTGGCTCCGGTCCATGACCGCTCGCCCCACCCCTAACCCCTGTCGACCTGCCAAGATGAAGAAAAGAAGAAATAAGTGATTAACTTCTGAGATGTAGATAGAGGTGGTGTGTGTATATTTTTGTTGTGGTGTTATATATTAAGGTGGTTGTGTTGTGTGTGTATATATATATTATATATTGTGGTGTGTATATATACTAATGTGTGTGTGATTACAAGGGTGTAATGCTACATTCACAAAATGAGACGCAGATGTATGCAAGATAATATAATTTTATTTCACGTACACAACTACATGATAAAAACACTTAAAATTACCCTAGAATGGGTTAAAAACTAGGGCCCCCAGGATATAACAGGTATCACCAAAATTCATGATTTACAAAACAAACGGGTATTTCCATGATTATACAAGTCTTAATACAAAAAATTAAGTTACACAAAGTGCTGCATGGTAGCTAAAGTGCAAATGTGCTATGGGTCAAATGGTAACAAAGTGCAAGTGAACAAGGATAGATTAGTGCATAAGTCAAAGGGAAGTTGTAGAATAATATTACAATAGTCTGGGTCGGGGGGAGAGAGGAGGTAGGAATGCCCCACGCGTATATCGCCCGCTATACAGGCTCCTCAGGGGACCGTGTAAAGATACATCCACCACCTTAAATACCTATGTTTGCTATGTTGAGCCAGCACTAAGTCCATCAGAGCAAACCTATTAAACCAAAACAACAGAAAATATATTTCATTTAAATATCATAATTTAACAATTATCATAATCAAAAAAGGCAAGTATCAAATATTCAAGTATCAAGGCGTAATGCTACCAATAAGCAACCGTTGCTGCCCCTCCGTACTAACTTCACGAGGGCTATCCCACAGGCTTCTCTCTTCTCTCTGGCAGCAGTGTAGGCAGATGCACGTCCATCTATTGCACTGTATAGCGGCAACACGTAATGATTGGCGCGGTAGCGTCGTGACTGCTATCTTTATTATATAGCAAATGTATGAAGCATCACAGAATTTTGTGTCCTCCCTACAGACTCAGAAAATTAATGATCATGTTACACTTCATTGATCAGATCTCCTGAAGTCCGGCATGTGATGTCAATTAACCCCTTAATGACCGCCCTATCGGGATTCTACGGCGGTCATTAAGGGTTCTTCTTCTTCTTCGGGACATCGGGTCAGTTTAGTGCCGGTGTCGGGCTGTGATATCACAGCCCAGACCAGGCACTAACACCCGGGATAGGAAAAACTCCGATCCCGGGTGTTTAACCCCTTACACGCCGTGGTCAAGCATGACCGCGGCGTGCAAGTGTGTCCCTCGTGGATCGGACCCCCCGGTGTGCTTACCGGGGGATCCGATCCCTCCTGCCGCTGCCCCGGGTCCCGACGAGTGACCCGAGGCTGTCGGCTCCTCTCTCGCGGGTCCGCTTCTGGCAGACCCGGCTGTAAGTAACTGAGCATGGGCGGCCGCTCAGTTACTACACTTTACACTGCAATACAGTGTATTGCAGTGTGAGGCTTGAATAAGTGATCGGATGATCGCTTATTCAAGCCAAAATGTGGAAAATGTAAAAAGTTAAAAAAAAAAATTAAAACTTTTTATAATATAATTAAATAAATAAATAAATAATAAAAGTCCCATAATCTCCCCAGTAAACACATGAAATGCATATACAGTAAATAACACACAAAAACATACATATTTGGTATCACCGCGGTCCGTATAATCTGTACAATAAATCTAAATCAATATGAACCCGCTCGGTGAACTACGTAAAAAAAAAACTCGGAAAAACTTCCATAATATACAATTTTTCATCAAACAACCATCACAAAAAATGTTCTAAAAAGTGATCAAAAAAAGTTACGTTCCCCAATATGATACGACTGAAAGAAAACTGTTTTCGCAAAAAATAAGCCCTCAACCAGATCTGACAACATAAAAATACAGAAGTTATGGCCCTGCAAAGTTGTCAATAGTAAAAAACAATGCGATTTTCTCCATATGGTTTTGCTCAGGAAAATTGAGCAAAAATAAGAAAACTATATAAATGAGGTAACACCGCAATCGTAGTGAGAACCAGAGAATAAAGATAAAATATTATTTTACATTACGGTGAGCGGGGGAAAAAAATGCTAACAATCCAAATAAAAATTGATGATTTTGTTTGTGTCCCCCTTGAAATAGTTAATAAAATCTCAAGAATAAGCTTTTAGACCCACAAATGAATTATAATACATTGTAATCATCCCATAAAAAATAAGCCCTCATATGTTTGTATTACCAAAAAAATAAAATGTATAGGTGTTACAATGTGACAATACAAATCTGCTGTGAATGGCGCCTCCATTCATTCATACTCGGCCGTGCGTCGTACAGCAGTTTACCACCACATACGTGGTATCAGTACACTCGAGAGGAATTGGGCATCAAGGTTGCAGTGCGTTTCATCATTTAATTTATTCTGAAAATTTCAGTTTTGGCCTAAATGAATGTATTTTCCAAAAAATTCAATAGTTTCTAAATCGCAGGTCCATATTTTTAACCATGTGAACACTTAAAGGGTTAATAGACTTAATAGAAGTTGTTTTACATACGTGAGGGTGAAGTTTCTATAGTGAGGTAATTTTGGGGTTTTACTATATTAGGCCTCTCAAAGTCACTTGAAAGCTGAGTTGTCCTCAAATGTGAGTTTTGGCAATTTTCATGAAAATAAGAAAAATCGCACCTAAAGTCCTGCACCTCATAACATCCTAGAAAAATGACCGAAGCATAAATTATCATCCCAACATAAAGCAGATATTCTGTAAATGATAATTATCAAACTTTTGGTTTAGTTTTACATCTGTCTGGAAACCAGAACATTTCAACTTGGAAATGAAGAATTTTTACAACTTTTGCCAAATTTTCACTTTTTTTCAGAACGAAATGCAAACTTATCACTTAAATTTTATAACTAACATGAAGTACAATGTGTCACGAGAAAACATTCTCAAAATCACCGGGATATGTTAAAGCGTTCCGAAGTTATAACCAATTATCGTGAGACTTGTCAGATTTGAAAAATCGAGTCTGGTCATTGAGCTGAAAACTAGTGTCGGTGATAAGGGGTTAAATGGTAGGAGGTTTCAGAGGCATGGAGAGATTGACTTCAATATTAAAACTCTCCACCTCCCTGACTTTATACATCTAACTTCAAAGTTGATTTTCAGGATGATGTCACTAAGCTGGGTTATGAAAGAAACATGATCTAGAAGCTGTTCAACTTCTTGACAACATACTGGCAGTGGTTTATTAGGCCAATTTCTGTTGACATGTTCCCTTTAAGTTTGTCAACTCTACTCTTCCTTTAGAAAAATGGGTACTTATAGACAGGAAAAAAGAGAAAGAGTTCCACACTATATGGGACAGGTGGCTTGATTCACTCTTTACCACTGCCGTTCCGATTCCTGCTTAAATATACTGCGGAGTGTTTGTCTGACCCTATTCCCCCTACAAGTGTCCCTCATGGTTTTGGTGAGGCGCAGCTGGGTTATCAGGTGTTTGGTTTAATTTATTATTGACTTTGGAGGGTCCCCATCTTTTCTGGATGTCCTATACCTTATAAGACTATCCATGTTGTTATTGTTTATGTTTAAACCACTTAGGAGATTATTCCATGAACATGCTGAACTCTATATACCTGCCTATACTGTGTTAGTTTCCCAGGTCCTGCTTGATCAGGCTTCAGTAAGAAGGGGAGAGACCAAAAGAGCTAGTAAATGGTCTGTGCCTGGTGGAGGCCACCTAGCTGCAGGGGATTTACAAAGGGTATGAAATGTTGCCAGAACTGATTTTGTCTATTAAATGTTAAGTGCACACAGGTTATGCCAGATATAAAGAGCCACCAGTGGACAAAATGTGTCTGCACCGATACCTGACCCCGTTTGAGGAATTGTATATCTTTCCACCCTTATTAAAAGGTTGAGTATCTGATCATTTCCTCCTATTCCTCGACCCTGCCTCAGAGCTCAGAGCGTGAACTTGCCAAAACATTTTCGATGGCAGCCTGGAACAGAGCCTTTGAGCTGTGTCATAAATTCTCAATGTCTTGCAAAGCACATGACACCAACTACAAAGTACTAATTCGATGGTATACTGTAGGGTTTTAGGTTAAACTGCATTCTATCTTCCCTACCGCCTGTGACCTACATTGGCTTTGCTCTCAAGGCAGAGGTACAATGAGACACATCTGGTGTGAATGCCCGCCTGTGAAAACATTCTGGCACAGGGTCCTCACCCTAGTTCACAAGCTGTTGGGAGTTACTTTGGCCAATGAACCAGAGATAGTTGTGTTATCTCTGCTACCATATCCTATTCGTAAGCACTCTTGCTGCTCGCACACTCAACTAATGGTGGCATCAAGTACAGTCATTCCTAGACTCTGGAAGTGTAGAGGAGAGGCCACAATCAACTGAAGGGTATTTATAGGAAATTGCTCACATTCAGTGAATGGAGGACCTAACTGCAGACCTCAATGATTCGGTCTCTCAACTCTTGTTGGTCCCCGTAGCTGGACTTTCATTGCTCTCCTGGATACAATACTTTGTGTGAATCCATATCCATCTGACGCCATAGCGAGGAAACGGACCCTTTCCCATCCTTTCCCTTTCCCACATTCACCCTTTCTGTTCCCCTGTTCCTTCTTCTTCTTTATCTTTTTTGGGATATTGTTTCTCTTTATCATTTTGTATTTTTCCTTAAAAAACTGAGGGAATTACGATTTATTATGCATAATTCTCATTGCTAACTCATTTGACTTGCCGTCTATTCTCTTTCATGTTTATAAATGAGAGACATCCCTGGAGAAGTTATGTGAATTTATCATACATCCCTTGATACAAACTTATATGTCATCTCCTGCATTCCAATAGTTGTATGTATATTCAAATGCTTTATTGATATGTATCCTGTCACCCTTTGATTTTCTTCAATAAACGTCATATAATATTAAAAAAAAAAGATCCACCAGTGGGATAGTAATTCTTTCTCATGATAACTAGTTATATCTATGGTAATACTGTCTGTTTTTGGCTTTAATCTTGTTATTTCTCATACATTGGGTTCTATTATGATTGGATATGATCTAGCACAGTGATGGCAGGATGACTTCCAAAGATAATGCACTTCTGTGAACACCTTCTCACTTTTTCCAAACTTGCATATAAAGTGTTTCTTTAAAAAATGCTGAAAGCAGCATCTCTTAAGGTACCTGGGACTGCAGGAAGATTTGGTGGATTTGGTCCTGTTTGGTAAACTCTGTCTTGGGGCGAGTGCCTGAGTGCCCACAGAAAGGGCTTAGAGTGCCACCTCTGGCACCCATGCCATAGGTTTGCCACCACTGATCTAGCATATCTTATAATACTTAGATACAGAAAAAAGACAACTTTAGAAGGAAAATGATACAAACTTGTGAAAGAAAAACAATCTGCTCTGTCATTGAGTGCTATAGCTCTTTGTATTGCTCTTTTGTGTTGTTGTTCAGGAACTTTATGGCATAACTGTATAAAATAATGTGGAGTTGCTGCAATGTGCTATTTGGGTTCAATTTGGCATGTTATTTTCTATTTCCCTTCTTATAATTTTGATGAATGTGGAATGTTTAGGTTCTGGTCAATGTCTGGGGAGCCAGCCATCTAACTCCAGCTCGTGGAATATAGGCAACTGAAAATGACATCACTATCATATTGTCCATATGATCCCTGCTTCAGGTGAAGTCATGATTGGAGTGAGCTTTCTCCAAGCTCTTAAATGTTTTTCATCCTTACCTTATATTTTTTCAGGCAGCCTTCGTAATGTATTTTACAGTAGAGCAGATGTATTGCTTAGGGCTCCAGAGATTAGGAGGCATGAAGTCAAGTTGTTAAAGGACTTTCACCACCAGGATCACGGATCGTAAACCAAGTACGCTGACAAACTGGTGTGTGCCCCCATTTGGCAGGTTCTGCTCTTCTTTTAGCTTCTTATGCCCTTATCTTTAAAGAGGACCTGTCACCAGACTTTGACCACCCTGACTAACAATGCCTGCTGATAAAGGGTTACAAGTCCTCCCCATATCATGTCTGGAGCTTGTGACCCTTCTCTCTCCCAGGCTGCCAGTGAACCATGCCCCTTATTTTGACTGACAGCTCTTTGTATCTTCAAATCATGCTCTACCACCCTGTACTTAGGGACCGTCAGCTAATATTTAACTACAGACATATAAAACACTATGTACAGATGGGAAATATTGTGTAAATTTTTTTTACACGGTGCCTTGTGTTACATTCATGATATGTGACCAGTGATATCATCACCTGTCCTTTAGCCTCTAAGATTAGAAAACTGTACACAATGGGGCTCATTTACTCAGAGTCCAGAGCGCATTTTTGTCGGGCTTCCTGATGATTTCCGTTTTGCGCCGAATTGCCCCGGGATTTTGGCGATTTTGGCCGGGATTTTGACACATTGGCACCGGCTTGCACGTGACAGAAATTGGGGGGAGAGCCATCAGACAACCCAACAGATTCGGATAATGCAAAGGATTTAACATTTAGAATTGTGTAGCAAGACACGCACTTACATGCACCGGGAAGAAGCAGGTGAACTCCGGCGGACCTCGGCGCAGAAGCGATGGATGCAGGAACTAGGGAGCACAACCTTAGTGAATCACGGCAGACCAGAATCCTGGTCGGACAACACATCGCGGGATCGTGACAGGACTGGGTAAGTAAATCTGTCCCAATGCATGTGGGTATGGGGTACAGTTTGCTATTATTAAGAGGCTAAAGTACCTGAGATGATGTCACTCTGGTCACATGACATGAACAGTGACCATTAAGGAGGCATAAGGCATGGGGAGAATTAGATGGGAGGGGCCAGCCAAGCCGGACATGTCCTCCATTGATGCCAGGTAATATAAGATAAAAGGTGATTTCTGTGAATGTAAGCGAAACAATTTTTAACAAAAAGAAGAGTTTCAGTCACTTAATAGAGCTCTATAGGAACATGTCACTGGCTGTATATGTGCAAATGTGGTAACAGGTTCCTTTTAAGAGAAAAAATAAAAAGAGTTTAATGTGAGTTAGCTATGGCAGTTTTACAGTGGCTAAACTGCAGTGATACCATACTAGGATTGACTCTCACTACTAAGAATGGTACCTGATAGATGTGCAAACAGGTGTGGTCCAGCTTCAATCTAAACAAGACTTGTCTTATTTGTTAAAACTTTTTCATTTTATTTAGAAAAAATTAAAAAGTGGACATACATCGGAGGATAATCCAACGCGTTTCGGACGCTGCCGCGTCCTTAGTCATGGATAATATAGGGTATTGTGACAGACCATTTATATAAAAAAAAGGCACAAGACCAGCTGAAACACACCCCTTGTCAGAGGGTGTGTAGTCAAAATGACATGCTGTTTGATGTTGCTATGGTAACCGCGTCACGTGAAGGGATGACGAAAACAAAGATGCACATCCGACATACCAGACTGATGTGCGATAAAAGTTTCCTTCCTTTATGTACAAATAACTTAAAGGACCCGATCACCGGAGCAGCAGGTATGCAGCCTAATGATAAATATACACATTGGTTGAATCACAATGGTTAAAAGTAAAAACAATAGCATCATGCAAGTCGGATATGGAATATTCAAACAGTCAAAATTTTGACAAAAGAGAGGAGGAAAAGCCCATTCTAAGAAAGGAGCAGAGGACTGAAAAGGGAAAGGAAAAAGAGAGAATGCAATAACAGGGGAAGACATGTAACAAAGGTTAAATGAGTATTAATGATAATGTAACATCAATTCGTTCCTAACATTCATACCCATAGGTGTCATGGTATTTAAAAACATGATCCAGAATGCCTCCCTATCTAGTAAAAGTCTCCTTATATCACCTCCCCCTTTGTGTATATTGACTTTTTCTATGACAAATGCAGTTAGATTGTTAATTTGTTAGTTATGTGCATCCCAGAAATGTGCGGATGCACCACTGATGTTTCGTGTGCCAGTGCTGGTGATGTCATTGATATGTTCAAGTAGTGCTGTTTGATTTGATAAATTTTACTGCAAGAAGTATTAAAAAATTAAAAAAGTGCGGCATTGCCGTGAGCCACATCTGAAAAAACCTATGCTATGTAGCCATGTTTTTTGTTGCTTCTGATCCGTTACCATGGAAGGGGAGAGAATACTGCCAAGGGTACGACCCCTACATGCTACCACCTTACAGCCGTGCTTCAGTATGTGCTCCAGTTTATCATCGTCAAAGAGTAAAGGGAGATATTTTAAGACAATATTTTTTATGTCATGAAACTGTGAGCTAAATTGCAAAGAAAGTACTGGTATGTTCTGATTCACACTGGTATTGGGATTATGCGTTTTGTGTCTCTTTGTTTTTTTTTAAGTAGTTTTTTACGATCCTTTTGTGCAGCAATGTGGCTGGCTCTTAACAGAGACCATTTGGGATAACCCCTATGTGTGAGTCTAGTTGAGATTTCTGAGGTTTCTTTCTGAAAATCAACATCCTGGATCCAATTTCTTCTGCTTCTTATCATTTCTGTACATGTTTAGGATGTTGGCTGTTGTGATGTAAAATTGTATTCCCAGCCGTGGGTTTTCTAAAGGTACTAGTAACAATTTTTAGTCCAGTTTCACCTCGGTGTTAGTTGGTTCCTCACACCAACTACCACCAGATCAACTTGAGGTACTTTCGATGGGCATGAACTTCGTCCCCACCGCACAATTTAACCTTTTTTCTACCCTATGTGATATTAATAGGTTTGTACGCAACTTAACTGTTAAGAGACATTTTCTTTGTGATGAGTTTCCCAAACCTGAGAATACTGATGAAACTGTTGACAATATTTATTGTGACTTCAATTTCCAGGAACAGCTAACATTGCTGAACCTGATGTCGCTAGACACTCTCTATACCCACAAGGACAATGAGATCAGTCAATCTAGCGATTTCAGGGTCACCAATAGGTATTTCTATCCGCTACAATCCAGAACTTCGTCTATGCATGTATTCCAAGAAAAAATAATGTGTGATTTATGCAGTTTGCAAAACACTAATTTATCTCGTGACAGGGGTAATTTGTCCACTGGTCAATTCCGAGCCCTCTCCGAACGTAAAAATCTTACTGAATTAATCATTAAAATGTCGGACAAGGGGGGCACGGTAGTACTCATGGACAAATCACTCTACTGCTCTCAGATAAATAGCGAAATAGCGAAATTTAGAACACAAAGCCTTAAGGAATGTTGGGTTTGGTTCCATGCCCCTATTCACCCTGACAGGTTTCCTTTAAGAACACAGAATTAAGAAATTTAACAAAATTGAGCTATTGCCTCAATATTGCAAATCAACTGCTTATTTTCAGTTTCCCAGAAATAGTTCCAAGTTCAGAGGAATTTGTCCTATAATTCAAGTCATTGAACGTACTTATTTTTGTGAGTCTTATAGGCAAAATGTTGATTGTACTGTATGTATGACCCTGTTTAGGCTGGGATATATTGGAATCAGATTGAAACACACAATAAAAAATATAGAATAGGTGAGAGTGAAAAGGAGCTGAGAGAGAAGAATCAGAGACACAGAGACAGCCTATGAAGGTTAATACACAGTGGTTTAACAAGACTCTAGGTGCAGACTTTGGATTGGGGACCCCATATACCTAAACTCTCCCTGCCTCCCCTGTCCCACGCATTACACTTGAGAATACACTTATAGAACCATACTCCTTATACACCCAGAGGCGCAACTGCCATGAGGCGAGTTGAATCTTTCGCCTCAGACGCCGCGCCTTCTGCTGGACAAGGGGGCGGCGTCGGGCTCCCGCTGCACATTCCCCCGCTTGCAGCCCGGCACATGTACCTGCCAGCCGGCGGCACTTCCCGAATACCGCCAGCAGGCACATCCCCCAGCAAGCCAGCCAGCACATCGATCCTCCCGCCGGCCGACACAGGTACCTGCCTGCCGGCATATGCTCTAGCCGACCGTCACATCCCCCAGCCCGCCACATGTACCTGCCTGCCGGCATGAGCTAGCCCCAGCCCAAAGTCCGCTCCGGATACTCCCTCCAGTCCCTGCTCCGATTTCTTCTTCCCCCGGCTTCGATTCCCAAGCCCTCTGGCTCCATTCCCCCCCGGCTCCGGTTTCGGGGCTCTGGTCCCCCGGCTCCAGTCCCCCACCCCTGGCTCCGGTCCCAGACCGCTCGCCACCCCCTAACCCCCTGTCGAACCTGCCAAGATGAAGAAAAGAAGAAATAAGTGAGTTAACTTCTATGTATATGTATGTATAGATGTGTGTGTGTATATATATTTGTGTGTGTGTGTATATATATATGTGTGTGTGTGTGTATATATATATATATATATATGTGTGTGTGTATATATATATATATGTGTGTGTGTATTACAAGGCTGTAATGCTACATTTTACAAAAGAGAGACAGATGTAATTTGCAAGATAATATACATTTTATTCAAGTACACAATACATGATAAAAACACTTAAAATACCCTAGAAATGGGTAAAAACTCAGGGCCCCCAGGTATATAAACAGGTATCACCAAAATTCATGATTTTACAACAAACGGGTATTTCATGATTATACAAGTTCTTATATACAAAATATATCAGGTTACACAAAGTGCTGCATGGTAGCTAAAGTGCAAAATGTGCTATCGGGTCAATTGGTAACTAAAGTGCAAGTGAACAAATGGATAGATAAAGTGCATAAGTCAAGGGAATGTTGTAGAATAATATTACCAATAGTCTGGGTCCTGGGGGAGAGGAGGTAGGAATGCCCCACGCGTATCGCCCGCTATACAGGCTTCCTCAGGGGATACAGTGTAAAGATACATCCACCACCTTAAATACCTATGTTTTGCTATGTTGAGCCAGCCTAAGTCCCATCAGAGCAAACATTAAACACAAAAACAAGAAATATACAATTTAAATATCATAATTTTAACAATTATCATAATCAAAAAATTGCAAGTATCAAATATCAAGTATCAAGGCTGTAATGCTAACCACTAAGCAACCGTGCTGCCCCTCCGTACTCACTTCACGAGCGATCCCACGGCTTCCTCTTCTCTCTGGCAGCAGTGTAGGCAGATGCACGTCCATCTATGCACTGTAGACGTGCACACTGTAATATGTGGCGGTAGCGTCACTGATGCATCTACTTTACTATTAGCAATGTATGAGAGACATCAAAGAATTTTGTGTCCTCCCTACAGCTCAGAAAATTAATGATAATGTTACACTAGAGTGGAAAATGCAGACTCAGTTATGCAGTGGGCAGAAATAGGTTGAATTGTCATATACACACCGTATTATTGATTTATCTGAAGTTTGTTGAAAGGTTCTCCTGGCACATATCATTCACACTGTCATTCTTTGCTGCTGCTTAGCAGGAGGTGTATGTGTTTACAAGAGGACAGAGGACTGAGCTAAGTCAGGCTGTAACACCCGTCTGACTCACTAGACAGGGTCACAAAGAAGAGTGGGGGGTTTATTTCATAATTCACAGGAGCCGCTGACTCATTTCGATATCATCATCAGAGCATCTCACTACAGTGAATGAGGTAGGACCTCCAGTTTGGGAGGCTAGATGCACCTGACCAGTTCGCTTTAAATAGAGAACAGAGAACCAAGAGTGGATATCAGTGCTAGCTCCAATGTAGGTAAATAAAGTAGGGGGGTGTAGGAAGGTGGGGGGGAGGGAGTTACAAACATCATTTTAACTGACCTTTAATGTGACACATATGGAACCATTATGAAGTGAGCTTCCAAATTGAGTCCTACCTAAGCAAACAAATAGTTTCATTGTTAATGAATCCTCGTCCCAAACAAGCTGCATTTTTAAGGCAACATTAACCTTTCATTACATTATTTCTGAAAGGACATAAAATATTAAGACTTTTCAGCATCTTGTTTCAATTATATAGTCTCCACTTTATCCTAATGATGTAGTTGCATCACAGATGCATATAACATAAATGGTTCTAATATCAACTGTATTATTCAGTGCAGACAAGAGCTGGGATTTATGTACAATATTAAAAGCAAATAATGTATTGTTGCCTAAAATAGGAAATTGTGTTTCTTGTTCTAGATTACTACCATAGGGATAATAATGGATGCAGATACATTCATTATCAATGCCCTATGTGATTGTGGAATTGTCCCAAATAGCATGCTATTACTGGGAGATTTGTCTAATAATGAATGATGTAAAATGTCTCTTTATTTTTTTTTTAATGAGATCCATTGTGGGAGGGAGCATATCATCAGAAACTTCTGCAACACCCCTGCCAATGCAAAGGGTTAATAGGTGTTGCCCGCTATGTCTGGAGCTATGGGGTCTCTAGCATGGGGAACTTGGTAAATGCAGCCGTAAGTCTCTCTCTAAGAGGCTAAGTGTTAATTATACTAATTGATATTAGTATATTCTCTGTAATTATTGTGATGTAGGAGTAAGCTGATTGGACAAAGTGCTTGCTACCCCACAAGGGGAGGTTATAAATCCCCTTTTGCGTGGGAGCACATGGTCAGTCTAGGGCCATACTTAGAATTCAGTCTTAGGAGGTCATCCTACTGACATAGTCAGCACAGGAAGTAAGCCCAGGAAGAAGAAGTGTCTGAGGCAAGCTCCACCACAATGGGGCTCATTTACTAAGGGGCCGAATCGCTGGGTTTCCCGAATATTGCCGATTTGTGGCGTTTTTCCCTGAATTGCCCCGGGCTTTTGGCGCACGTGATTGGATTGTGTCGCATCGACGCCGGCTTGCACGCGACAGTAATCAGGGGGTGTGGCCATCGTAAAAAAAACAGACGGATTCAGACACAACGCGGTATTTAAAAAAGAATTTGTGTCGCTTGACACGCACTTACATACACCGAAGAGAAGAAGGATAACTCCGGTGGACCTCGGCGCAGCAGCGACACCTGGTGGACATCGGGCGCACGAACCTTAGTGAATCCCGGCAGAACCTGAATCCTCGTCGGAGAACGAACCGCTGCATCGCGACTGGACCGGGTAAGTAAATGTACCCCATTGTCTCTACACAACCAGCCCAGCCTAAAGATAGTTTAACAGGGTCTGAGCAACCACGTTCCTGCGGACCTGCTCCAACCAGCTACCTCTAACCACCTGAAGATGTTTAAGGCTGTTGCCTGCTGTTTGCTGTTCCAATAAAGAACTATAAGTTATTCTGCACCAACGTGCCTCCAAGTAATCCCTGGATTAGGCTGTTCACCATCATGGACTCCCCATCCTCCATCACCAAGGATCCCCATCTACACATTGGGGTTGCCCCAGGGAAAAACCTGTTCTATTAGCCTCTGCCTCTATTTTTTTGCACACACCAGCTGCTGGAGACCTTCTGGCTGTGATACCAAGCCCAGAAAACATCTCTGGCTACAAGGCCACATTATCAGCCACTCCGGTAGTCAGGACCCTGGCTTCCTCCAGCAACCGAAAAATGTTGGCTAATGTTGGAAATTAAATGTTTTTATATTATATATGGTATATACTTGATTATAAGCTGACATGAATATAAGCCGAGGTCCCTTTTTTACCACAAAAATTGGGAAAACCTATTGCCCCGAGTATAAGCCTACAGTGGGAAATGCATTTGCCACAGCCTCCCCCAATATATAGCTGACCAGCTCCCTGTCCCCCAGTAAGCACTACAGCCTTGCAGCGCTGGGATCCTGAGTTCAAGTCCTATCCAGGTCAACATCTGCAAAGAGTTTGTATGTCCACACTGTGTTTTCTTGGTTTTTCTCTGGGTCCTCCTGTTTCCTCTCACAGTCCAAAACAGACAGGTAGGTTGATTCGATTTTGAGTAGAGATGGGCAAATCGATTCTAACGAATCAGATTTTATTTAGAATTTCAGCAAAACTTCGGTTCAGCACGAATCCGAAGTTTATGGTTATCCATGGGAACAAACTTTTTTTTTTTCACCAACAAACTGTCCGCAAGCACAATGGGGCAGATTTACTTACCTGGTCCGTTCGCGATCCAGCAGCGCGTTCTCTGCAGTGGATTCGGGTCCGGCCGGGATTCACTAAGGTAGTTCCTCCACCGTCCACCAGCTGCACTGAAAAGCATCTGAACGCACTGGAATTCACCGGGCCGGACCAAGTGAAGGTAAGCGCGTCCCAGGCGACACTTTTTTTGTTTTAAATGCGGCGTTTTTTCCGAATCCGTCGGGTTTTCGCTCGGCCACGCCCCCAATTTCCGTCGCGTGCATGCCGGCGCATGCCGGTGCATGCCACAATCTGATCGCGTGCGCCAAAATCCCCGGGCAATACAGGGAGGATCGTCGCAAATCGGAAATATTCGGGTAACACGTCGGGAAAACGCGAATCGGGCCGTTAGTAAATGACCCCCATTGTGTTACTATAGGGCTGTGTGACATCTCATAAGCCTGCCGGTCGCTAATAGGCTTACAGGTCTGCACATGAGGTCGAGGGAGTTCCTTTCTCCTTCCCAGAGTTCTCTGCCCCATGTAACACATTGTGCTCATGCCCATTTTAGTTATAAAGGAGAAAAAAAAACTTTGTTCCCACGAATCACCATAACCTTTGGATTCATGACGAATCAACGTTTTCCTGAAATTTTAACCGAATTCCGATTTGTTAGAATTGATTCCCCATCTCTAATTATTAGCTGTTGAATCCCCCCTAAATGATGTACCTGAAAATCGGACCTCATTCACAAAAAAATAATCCCCCGTATGTCCAAATTACAAAAAAATAAACATTTTATAGCCTGTAAAATATGACAATGCAAATCTGCTCTGAATGGCGATGCTTAAATTCTATGCCGTGTGCACATAGAGTAGTTTACCAACACATATAGGGTATTGCCACACTCAGGAGAAATTGGGTATCAAACTTTGTGGAGTTTTTCATCAGTGGCCAAAATTGGTAAATTACACCTCCATTTTGTTTTAACCCCTGTAAAACCTCAAGGGTTAACACACTTCTTAAAGTTGATTTTAAGTGACTTAAAGTGCTGAGGGGTTTAGTTTCTAAAATTGCATACATTACTGGGTTTTACTGCTATTCAGGCGTCTTTAAGTCACTAAAAGCTGAGCAGGTGCCTCTTAATATGGGTTTTGTCGATTTTCACAAAAATGAAATAAATTGCACACAAAATTTTGAACCTCCTAACAACCTAGAAAAGAGAGAGGATGCATAAAAAGCCATGCCAATATAAAGCAGACTTTCCGGAAATGTTAGTTATAAAGTTACTCGGGTGCTATGACTATCTTTCTAAAAAGCAAAAAATTCTGAACTTTGAAGATGGCATTCCTGAGATGTGGATTACCAGAGCTACAGACCTTTCCTTATATAGTATGCTATATTGCCATCCCTGGAATAATCATGCATTGGTATCAGTTTTCACACCTAGTGTAGTTTAGAACAGAGCCAAAGGTTGGGAGCGTTGCAGCCCTAACCAACAGGACCACAATGGATGAGGGAAAATGGGCAGGTGGAGTAGACTTCTTCCCTCACCTGGCAGTTGGTAAAGCTTGGTTTTTGCTGTGATTTAGTGCTGTACTAGAAGAATTACAGTCATGCACATGAGGTCTTCATGGCCGAGCCACCGCCTTGTAAGTCTGTGTTAAAGGAGTTGCAGGCACTCAGTGTACCAATGTATTATTCTCCTATAGGATTCACTATTTTACATACTACAGTATGAAATTGAATATGCTTTTATTTTCTACACAGAATCACTAAGAATAAAACCACCATAATTCCTCTTTAGTGTGAGTATGGATAATTTTGAGAAGTTAATATCACTTAGAGTATGATGAAGTGAATTTAGTGAAATTACATAATATTTCCTAGTAGAACAGAAGGACTGTTTGAGAAACTTCACATTTTCAAAAGCAGATTACATGTTGTTCAATTATACTCTGATGTCTGCATCTTACATACTTGTGTGAGTATAAGGCTATTACCCTGTGATGGATACTTTGGGCAAATCTCAGTGATTTTACATTCAACAGTTCTGTTACAAAAGAATATTTAAGTCACTAATCCAACCAATTAGAAAACAGCTCTAATAGCCATTCCATGTCTTTCTGCATTGGAGAAATGTCTTTATTTGGTGTGGAGACTATAGTTATGTATGCCTCATTTCCTCTGTCTCTAATGACACTAGAAGGCAAAGGTCATTGACATGTACTTTTGTCTAAAGATGTTCTGCCATTTCAGAATCAGCAATTAATGTCCAGTTTGTGTATCTTTAAATGATGAAGATGATGGTAGATGTCAGATTCCTTCCTTCAGACAATCAAATAAACAATATAGTCAAGCCCATGCTTTTATCTAATACAAAACAAGTAAACTTAAAGACAGCTACCACAGGGAGTAAAGCATTGTGGTTTGTATTCACATTCCATCTGCACCCTAAGACGCATCTGTGTATATCACATAAATAAACTCTTAACTAAGAATGGTTGGAGAAGTAAAACAATGTTTTACTAGAACGAAATGTTACTCATATGCGTGTTGTAGCAAGCAAGAAAATGGCTGCCTATTGAAGGATGATTTCAGGCACTTATTGTTCTGTTTTCATTTTATTCATTTTCTTTCTCTAAATTATATCTCATATTCCGGAAAGATATATTTTGAAACCAATTACAATGGAGAAGAAGTAGGAATGCATACATGATTTCTAGGTATGAAGTTAAAATATTGATAATTGGGTATTATCTAGTATCGGTTAGGGGAGTACAGAGTTTATTCTTTTATAAACCTGAGCATTAGCCGAGCGGTGCGTTTTCAGCACGGTAATTTTGGCAACTCTACTTTTGACATTTGATTATGTAATAATAATAATTTCTTTATTTATACGCAGTGTAACACAAAGCTTGCCAAATCTTTCTTTGTCCCCAATGGGACTCACAATCTAATCAACCTACCAGTATGTTTTTAGAGCGTGGGAGGAAACCGGAGGACCTGGAGGAAACATAAGAAAATGTATTATAAAATAAAATATTTGAAGGAACTCAACCATTTAAAAAAGTACAAAGCATCTAAAGATGCTCACCACTTCCCTTGATGTTGATTCCAGCGGTGTCCTTGTCTAAGCTGAAAGATATATTTTGAAACCATTTTTGAAACCAAGTTGGTGCTGTGTCCATAAGGTCAAAATAGGCTATGTCCTTAAGGGGTTATAAGCATGTGTTACATGAGTACAAATAGATATTTACTAAAGGAAATGCATATATGTCTTCTGAAAAACCTAAATGGTAATTAAAACACCCTGGCAGCAGGGTGTTAATTAGCTGAACAAGAAGGAATGCATTCATGATTTATGAAGGTATGATTTATTAAGGTATGCAGTTAAAATATTGATATTTGGGTATTATCTAGTATTTATGTAGGCACCAGAATATTTGGCAAGACTTTGCCAAATATGCTCCCGTCCTGGCTAGGCCTCACGTGCATGGCCGCTGGCCACTTCCGGATTTTCCTTAAAGGCCGGCTGTTCCCATCATTCCCTACCGGACCTTTGAGCTACCTAGCCTTAGAGAAAGCTTCTGCATTGTTCCTGTTATCTTCCTGTTCCCTTCTGAGTTCATCTCCTGTTGTTACCTCTGACCTGACCTCTGCATCTCTGCCGCCTGCCCTGACAACCAGCCTGCTTCTGACCACGAGCCTGGATTACGATTCTGTACTGCTACCTTGGCTGCAAAAAAATTAAAAACTGTCCGCTCACCCAATCACATTTCTCCTCCTCCAAATAGGTAATGGTGTGTGGATGGTGCACGCTCATCAGATCCTCAACCTCCTGTTCAAAGCAAGTTCAAAACACGATTTGGCAGCACTTACGATTCATCCACATGCTAAATCCATTAAAATCCTTCTTTATTTTAAACGCACACAGTAAGAATGGACAAAAAAGTGATCTACGCGTTTTGAAGTGGCAGCGTCTTAGTCATGATCCTATCGTGATATACACACACAATAAACATATATACAACAACTCACCCAATGATGAGGCTGCCCGAGTGAGAGGGAGGTGTCCAGAGACTCACCAGAAACCTGTCAGGAATGCCTGTCACACATCAGGGATAAACCATGAGGAAAGACAGACTTGCGGGGTCCGGCAAGTCACATGATCTATGTCATGTGACTTGAAAAACAGACACACACACCCTTTCCCAGGTATGCAGTAATACAAAAAATGTACATACATTACAATATAAACTGATAGATATAAAATCGATTGCATAATGTAAAATCCAATTGCAAAATTATGGAACCAAACAGCTAGAGTAGTTTAACTTAACATATGTGGTATCCGATACATATTGTAGAACCAATGTTACCATAATTATGTGAACCGAAACATATATAACTGCCCGATAATCATTCATTTTCTCAAATATTGTGTAAAACAATATGGTATATTATTATTCAAACCAATCCCTAAGGTACACGGATTAATAGAATTCCAAAAATATGATAAATAAGTGAGAGTTTCTTTGGCATCCAGATGGCCCCAATATCTTAATAGATGATGATGATAATGTGTTTAGTAAACAAAAATAGTCAATATCCATTGATGAACTATGTCAACGAGAGAATGGAACAGAATCCAACGCTATGTGATTAATGTTTAAACTTACATTGTGGAGAGAGTACTATATGTATGAAAAATATCCTAAGTTCTAGAAAATGCACTTTAACAAATGTATAATGAAAAAACTATAGCTAGTTGCACCTGTGGAACGACCTGGTGGCACCCTGCTGCAGCGGGCTCTGGTGAACACCGGATGCCACTTAGATTCCGGTCCCAGATGTCGGCAAGTGTCATCTCCCACGGTGGTCCACTGACTCTGAACCCTGACAGTAAGGTCCGGCCATGGACCCCGCTGAGGTGCCGCTCCTGATACTAGCTGATATTTCCAAAGTTGTCGCCCAGCAGTTCCAGCAGATTGCTTCACATGGAAAACTGCTTGGTCAAATTACCGCCACGGTGCAACAGCTGTTTACCTCTGAGCACCAGCGTCAGGCTTCAGAAACTATTCCTGCGGCAGTTCCTGTGACTTCTCCAGTCACTCCAGCTTGTCTACCGGCAGAATCCAGGCTCAGACTCTCCATGCGTGATAAGTTTTATGGCAACCCCAAGCAGTGCAGGGGCTTCATTACACAGTGCTCGCTGCACATTGAACTGATGCCCTTCCAGTTTGTCACCAAACGCTCCAAGGAGGCATTCATTTTCAATCTTCTCTCAGGGGAAGGCCTGGCCTGGGCTACCCCCTATGGGACACAGGCGACCCAGTCACAGCTATCCATACTGCATTCCTGGCTCAATTGCCATTTTTATTCAAGGAATCCGCAAGAGCCTCCTCATCTGAAATGGCGCTGCTGAACTTACACCAACGGGACTTATCCGTAGGCGAATATGCTGTCAAGTTCTGTACCCTGGCTTTCGAGCGCTCCTGGAAAGATGCAGCCCTGTCCGGAACATTCAAAAAGGGACTGTCCTCTCAGTTCAAAGATGCATCGGATGCTCGTGACTTGCCGGCTACTCTGAGTGGTTTCATCACCCTTGCCACTCGGATAGATGTGTGGTTCATGGAGCATGCTGAAGAATTGCGTCACAAGCAATCAATGGCCCGGCTTCCACATCAACCTTGCTTGGCTCCAGTCTTCTTCAGCCTCCGGACACACAGTAAGAAGTGGAGCCCATGCAAGTCAACAGAGCCCGACTCACCGTCAGGAGAACCTCTGCTTGTATTATGTCAGTCCCAAACACTTCATTGGGGCTTGTCCTGTCCGTCCCCCCAATGTCCAGGAGACGCCAGCACTCAGGGCTCCTGGAAGAAGCATCCCTAGGTGTGAATACAGTTTCTCCTCGCCTGACAGTTCCTGTGCTCCTCAGTGTTGGTACCCGCACTCCTGTGCATGTCTCAGCCTTCTTGGACTCTGGTTCTGTGGGGAACTTTGTGAATGCCACCCTGGTCTCCCGCCATCATATTCCGATGGTTCCTCTGGAAAAACCTCTTGTCATATCTTCAGTCAGTGGATACATTTTGTCCGATCCAGTTCATTACCACACAGTACCAGTCTCTCTTTAAATTTGAGCTCTTTACAAAGAAAGACTGTTCTTCTATGTTCTGCCACTCTCCACATCATCCTTTCTCCTGGATCTTCCATGGCTGGAACTTCACGCGCCGGTCCTCGACTGGAAGACTGACGAAGTCCTGCATTGGGGATCAGAGCGCCACTCTCGCTGCATGATGACACCTCTACCTGTCCTGACTTCTTCTGTGTCTCACAAGTCCCTGGAGGGTCTGCCACCTTGCTACCGGGACTTTGCCGATGTTTTTTTAAAAAACAGCCAGAGAATTTGCAACCGCATCATCCCTATGATTGCCCCGTGCCTGTTGCCTGGATCCTTGCCTCCTAGAGGCCGTGTCTACCCTCTCTCTGTTCCTGAGATGGCTGCCATGTCCGTGTACATCAAGGAGAACCTGCAAAGAGGTTTAATATGCAAGTCCTCCTCTCTGGTTGGTGCAGGGTTCTTTTTTGTCACCAAGAAGGATGGCTCTTTATGTCCCTGCATAGACTTTCGCGGGCTGAACAAGGTTACAGTTAAAAAACGCTACCTCTGCCGTTGATTACAGAACTCTTTGAGCGGCTACGCGGTTCCAATGCGTTTTCCAAACTGGATCTTCAGGGTGCCTACAATCTCATCTGAATCCACAAGGGTGATGAATGGAAGACAGCATTTAACACCCGTGACGGGGACTTCAAGTACCTAGTGATGCCCTTTGGACTATGTAATGCTCCTGCTGTCTTTCAGGAATTTGTGAATTACATCTTCAGGGATCTGCTGTACACGAGTGTTGTGATCTACCTTGACTACACCTCAGACCTCGAGACCCATCAGTCCGACGTGTCTATTGGGATGTTCTGCAGCAGCTGGCGCCTGTATTGGGATGTTCTGCAATAGCTGTCACGTGTATTGGGATGTTCTGCAGCAGTTGGCGCCTTTATTGGGATGTTTTGCTGCAGTTGGCGTGTATATTGGGAGGTTCTGCGGGAGATGGCGTATGTATTGAGGGGTTCTGCGGTAGATGGCGCGTTTATTGAGGGGTTCTGCAGTGCATTCTACAGGTTCTGCAGCTCATGTTCCTGCTTATCATTGACTTTAGTAAATTGAAGCCACAAGTTCCCTATGCGACTCAGCACTCTCTTTTTTGTTTACTTGATTTAAGAGCAACACTTTAAAAAGGCCACTGACAGAACAATGGCTCCACCAGTCATTAGTACAGCAAGGAGTGTTCCTCCCCCCGTACTAAGCCGCCACTGGACAGAAACAAAGGTAATTCACTGTAAAATAAATAGATAATTTACGAAGCAAAGAAGAAGCCAGAGTGCTTCTGTAAATTATCGATTTTTTTATTTTATTTTAAAGGGAATTACCATTGTTTTGGTCCATTGGAGGCTTAGTACAGGGGGGAGGAACACTCCTTGCTGTACTAATGACTGCTGGAGCCATTGTTCTGTCAGTGACGCCTTTAAACATAAAGGCGCGCACCTGTCTGCGGAGCTGGATTCTGCGTATGTGTAGAATGCAGTCCACCGGCAATCTCGGCTCTGAAGCCAGAGCAACTGCGCACGCACAGAATCCAGCTTCGCAGACAAGTGCGTGCAGCTACCTGGAGCTGCGTGCTGAAGATGTATTGGTAGGCAGAACGCATGAGGCTACTGGGGCGTGGAGTAGCCGTGCCGTGTAGCCTCAGCTCCGGTTACTCCACGCCTCAGTAGCCTCTTTAGAAAATTTGAATATTGGGGGAATTAAAATTTATGAAAGTTATCGGCCACGAAAGAATTAGCCCTAAAAAAGGCTATACTACTATACATTAGGTAGATAGGCTTAATAGGTGGATCCATGGTGGAAGGTTTCCTTTAAATCTGAAAAAGGTTTGATGGCAGCATTTTTCTTCATGTGTACAAACACAGTGCAGGTATGGTGTTCTGAGTATGGATTATTATGTAACCCCGTCATTTTACAAAGTCAAATAAAATCACTTATAATGGTGTTGGACAGACGTACGAATGATCTAATAAACAGTGTTCCTGATTGATTACATGTATATATGAGGGGCATAGTGCTATTACAAATAATGATAGTAATCAGAGTCTCCCTCTTGGATTTCACTGTTTTGAAAGCAATTTCGAGCTACTTCTGAGGTGAGGCTGTTGACAGCAAAGTGAATTTCAGAGGCCAAGTGTCTTTCTTCCTGCACTTCTCAATGTGCCAGAAGTGTTTGTTTAGTTCTTGTCCAACACATAATACCAGCACTAAGCTATTAATATGCTCTGTGTGACAGATTTGAGGTTAAACATTTACATCTCCAAGTTCCAAGAGATTTTATACTTCTCATTCAGCGGTGGGGGTTAGAAGCAGAGTAGTTTTCCTCCCTCCATAACTCAAGTGCCCTTAGAAATGACAATAGATTATTTTATTGTGCTACTGTGTCTCACAGCTGTGAGTGGCAGGAGAGAAATCCATCTGCCGTTCCTGTACATTCAGCCCAGTGGGGGAAATCTAAAGTAATAGTATAGTTTTTGGTTGCAAGATTTACTTTCTTTAGTTGACTTTTTTTGTAGTATATGTTTGCATTATTCCTAGTCACTGATCTGTCGCCATGTATTTTTCTGTGTACAAATGCGACCAAATGAAACCAGAAGAACTATACATAAGTAAATGGGCTCTGCATGGATATGATTCTCAAGGGATTTATCATAACTGTCACGGTTCTGTTTATAATTATTGTCATAAAACTGAGAATCTAATGCACAAAACCTGTATAGCATGTCCGCTGTATTACAGATGTACACAACTTTGTGTGAGTGTGCTTTTGCTGATTTTAATGCTGGTGTTCTCTCCTCTCTACTGCGCTAGCTAGGTTCTTCCTTAAATGCTAGCTACAGTGTCTTTCACTCCAATCTGCCAATCCTGAAGTACCCAGGGTAAGACACCTTTCCCATCAGGTCACTAGTAGTAGTGGCTTGGTCATTTCCTGCAGCATAATATAGGTTTGTTCCATATCTATAAAATTATCTACTTACTGTGATATTTCTCTTCCATTTGTTGCTTATGCCATATTCATTTGGAACTTACTTGAATGCCTCTGTTACAGTAATATAATAATACTATCTGTAGATCCTGGCGGTGCCCGGGATAGTAAATAACTGCTCTTAGCTATAACAAAAATAGAATTGGTTAACAAAAAAATATTATGTATCTATCTATGCATCTATCTCTCCCTGTCTGTCACTTACTCACTAACCCTGCCTGTCTCTTAGTTACTCTCCTTGTCTGTCTCTCATTCACTCTCTATGCCTGTATCTCTGTCACACACTCTCCCCGTCTGTCTCTCAGTTACTCTCCCTGTATGTCTCTCACTCACACTCACTGGCTGTCTCTCTGTCTCTTAGTTATTCTCCCTGTCTATCTCTCTTTAACACTCACTGGCTGTCTCTATGTCACTCACTCTCCCCTTCTGTCTTACCTCACACATAAGCTGTGTTATACTCATTGCCTATAGTAAGTAATCATAGCTCAGAGCTCAAATTAATGACCTGTAGCAAAATAGAAGCTGAGCTGGGATTGGTTGTTTACTGCCACATCAGACAACGGCTCCTGTATATGGTGGTTATATTTTTTTGTGTTTTTTTTGTTGTGTTAACGCATGCATTTACAAATGCATCACAACAGCTTAGAAGAGGAGATGTGCCTAATTACATTGCTGTCACGATTGCGTTTACAAAACGTGTGTGTTAACGCAATTGTTAATATTTTGTTAACATATATATATTTTAGCACATCGTTAACACATGCGTTAACATCACTTTAACACCTGTGTTTTGTAAAAGCAATGTTGACAACAATGCAATTAGGCAAATCTGTTCTGAGCCGTTGTGATGCGTTTGAAAACGCAAAATGCGTTAACACAAACAAAATGCAACATGTGAACGCAGCCTAAGCTGTGTTATGCTCATTGCCTATAGTAACCAATCAAATCAGAGCTCATATTAATGACTTTTGGCAAAATAGAAGCTGAGCTGTAACTGGTTGCTTATTACCACAGCTGAAAATGGCTCCTAGTATATTACCTCACACATAAGGTGTGACTATAGCTGGTTAGTAGGCGGATTTTGGAAAGCACATGGTGCATTTGTGCAAAAATTGTTGACTGTAAACAATGTGTTTGGGGGGTTGGGGGTGGGGGTTATAATGTGTATGAGGGGATGGCATTGTGTATGGAGGGATTGTATTGTGTATGGGGGTGGTGTGGTAATGTTTATTTGGGTGAGGTATCGGTTATAATGTGTATGGGGGATGGTAATGTGTATGGGGGTTGGGGGCTGGTATTGTGTATGGGGGGTGGTATTGTGTATAGGGGGTGGTAATGTGTATGGGTGGCAATGTGTATGGGGGGCCAATGTGTATGGGGGGGCTGGCAGGCTGTATACTACATGGGGCTGGCTGTATACTACAAAGGGCTGGTTGGCTGTATACTACAGGGGGCTGGCAGGCTATATTCTACTGGGGGCTAGCCGGCTGTATACTACTGGGGGCTGTAAGGCTGAATACTACTGGGGGATGGCAGGCTGTATACTACAGGGGCTGGCAGGCTGTATACTACAGGAGACAGGCAGGTTATATACTATAGGGGGCAGGCAGGCTGTATACTACAGGGGCTGGCTGTATACTACAGGGGGCTAGCTATATACTTCAGGGGGCTGGCAGTATACTACAGAGGGCTGGCTATATACTTCAGGGGGCTGGCTATATACTACAGGGGGCTTGCTGGCTGCATACTACTGGGGGGTTGGCTGGCTGTATTCTACAGGTGGCAGGTAGGATATATACTACTGGGGGATGGCTATTTACTACAGGGTGCTGGCTGGCTGTATACTACAGGGGGCTGGATAGCTATTTACTGGATGTAGGCTGTGACCAATGCATTTCCCACCCGCTGTTTATACTCAAGTCAATAGGTTTTTCCAGTTTTTGGTGGTAAAATTAGGGTTCTCGGCTTATACGTGAGTCGGCTTAAAATTAGGGGTCTCGGCTTATACTCGGGACGGCTTATACTCAAGTATATACGGTAATAATAGAATTAAATAATGTGCAGATACTATGTTGTATAACTGTATAATTGAAGGGATGCTATATGCTCATTAATAATTTGGAGGGGATTATATATATAATAATAATTTGAACATGGTGTAAAAATGTATTAGTACATTTTGTATAAAATAATTGATTATGCATCATTGTTATACATTTTTTTAGTAGGAGAAATGTATAAAAATAATTAGAAGGGACATTAAATAGATAAATTCATTAACTGGTTCACGATGTGCTGAGCCCTCTCCATAGCTGGTACCTTATATACTCGTGTATAAGCCGAGTTTTTCAGCACAAAAAATGTGCTGAAAAACCTTCCCTCGGCTTATACACAAGTCAATGAAAAACCAAAAACTCCATACTCACCCGCGTGGCTCCGAGTTCGGCGACTCCTCTTCTGTCTTTCCCGCGGTGGTCTTCAGTCTTTCTTTCTATGTGTTGTATCAGCGGGCAGATACGCTTCCCGCGATCTGCCGGATGGCGACAATATAATTGTGGCGGTGTCGCCGCTGATCAGTCATCAGCAGCGGACACCGCCACGTGATATTGTGCGCCAGCCGGCAGTCGCGTGGACGCGTACTGCCGACTGATACAACACAGAGAAGACTCGAGACAGATGAGGGGAACGAAGCATCAGGGGAAGCCGCCTGTAGGTGTAGCATGAAGTGTTATTTTTTCAATGTGCTTGAGGGAAATGAGGCTGGCATATACTAAGGGCTGGCCGGCTGTATACTCAAGGGGCAAAGCTGGCTGTATACTCAAGGGGGCTGGCAGGGCTGGCTGTATACTTCAAGGGGGCTGGAGGTGGCTGATACTTCAGGAGGCGGTAGGATGGCTGTATACTTAAAGGGGCTGCAGGCTGGCTGATTCTTAAGGGCTGGCAGGATGGCGTATACTTCAAGGGGGCTGGCAGGGCTGGTTGTATACGTCAAGGGGGCTGGCAGGCTGGATGATAATTCAAGGGGGCTGGCCGGTGGCTGTATACTTCAGGAGGCTGACAGCGGCTGTATACTTCAAGGGGGCTGGCGGCAGCTGTATACTTCAAGGGGGCTGGCAGGGCTGACTGTTACTTCAAGGAGGCTGACAGGCTGGTGTATACTCAGGGGGCTGGATGTATACTTCAAGGGGGCTGGCAGGCCTGGCTGTACTTTCAAGGGGGCTGCCAGGCTGGTGTATACTTAAAGGGGGTGGCAGGCTGGTGTATCTTCACGGGGCGGAGGCTGGTGTATACTTCAAGGAGGTGACAGATGGTGTATATTCAAAGGGGGTGGCAGGCGGCTGGTTATTACTTTCAAGCGGGCTGGCCAGACGGGCTTGTATACGTCAAGGGGGCTGGCGGTCTGCTGTATACTTCAAGGGACATGGAAGGCAGGCTGTATACTTCAAGGGGGCTGCAGGGCTGTATACTTCAAGGGGGGCTGGCAGGCTGGCTGTATACTTCAAGGGGGCTGCAGGCTGGCTGATACTTCAAGGGGATGGGAGGCTGGCTGTATTATTCAAGGGGGTGGCAGGCTGGCGTATACTTCAAGGGGCTGGCAGGCTGGCTGTATACTCATCGGGGGCTGGCAGGCTGGTTGTATACTCAAGGGGGCTGCAGGCGTATACTTCAGGGAGATGTTATTACTGGGAGGCTGAGGCCAATGTATTTTTCACCCTCGGCTATACTCGAGCCAATAGGTTTCAGTTTTTGGTGTAAAATTAGGGGCCTCGGCTTATATAGGGTCGGCTATCTGAGAATACGGTAAAGTCTTTGCTGCATATTGCAAGACAGATGGGGCATCATGGGCGCCGCCATCTTGCCTAGGATCGTTGCTCCCTGTGACAGTCATCGGGGAGCGGATCCGTCTCCATGGTAGCCTCGGGTCTTCCGAAGACCCAAGGCTTTCATTGATAGCACATTGAATGAATGAGGAGAAAATCCCCATATCTGCTACTGTAGTATGGCAGTATATGATAGGATCATCAGACAAACTAGGTTAAGAGCCCCTAGGGAGTCTGAAAAATTAAAAAAAGAAAAAAACAAAGTAAAAAAATTATAATAAAAAAAACTAAAAATTCAAATCACCCCCCTTTCCCTAGAACTGACAGTAAATATAAAACATTAGGTATCGACGTGTCTGAAAAATGCTCCGATCCTATACAAATATCAATGTGGTTTTACATCCCTAACCACATGTGCCCAGTCACCAGCCCGAAAGCCATGGAAAACCAGGATACTCGTATAATATCCCTAACATAAGTCCTGAGGATAACGTCTACTACTGTACACAACCAAGAGCAAGCACTACCAGAGAGGTAGGGAGAAGAAAGGGGATGCGTATTCTTGTTTCATGCCAACGCTAGTGCTAGAAATTACTTATTCCCAGAATATTTCTATGTAGGTGGGCCCCCAAATCTATTTCTCTGGTGAGCCCCAGGTACCCAGTCAGACCTGCATAACATCATTACAACATACCACCACATAAATATACTAGCTTTATATATAGATATAATATAGGCAATAAAATAAAATAGTAGTTATACTGAATATCATAAATATCTGCATGTATTACACTAAGATCCTGTACACATCAGCATGTCAGTGTGCTTGGTTTACAATACTTCCTCCTGGTGGTAGATTTCCTTTAACAGCATTTACAGCAAGTTCCTGCAGACTTAAAAATATTATTATATGAAGTTGAGGTTTCAAAATCCCCTTCCATTGTACGGTATGGTATGGTGTTACTGAAATAGATCTTCAATAAACTATTTTTTTTATTCATGTAAATATAACGTTCTTTATGTGATTTTTAACTGCTTCTAGAAATACAATACTAAAGGTAAAAGATGTCTGCCAGCTAAATGATCTCACAGGTAAAAACAGTAGTGTGTCAGGTACTCTAGCTTTCCAGGAAAACATTTTCAGTTTTCCAGTAATCCCATAGAAATAAGCTAAAGGAAAAATAACTTAGGTGCGCTAAGAGGCTCATTTGCATGAGAGTAAAAATTTCTCTTACAGATAGCTGGGATACAGAAAAGTATAAACCTCATTTTCAAATGATAGAAGTGCTTCCAAACTTTTTATTCTTGGAATGCATAAACCTCTCTCCAATTTGAAGCAGAGTTGGATCTGGACTAGCACCAGGGGTGAGATAAGCAGTATTTGGAGGCAGCTGCTTCAAGCACAGCTGTTTCTTCTGCATTTGAGAGTGCAGCAGGACGCTATCCTTTGATGGACAGGACTAGTCACACAGCACTCCTGCCAGCCAGGATGCAGGATACAGCTGTAACATGACAGCGGTATCTAGAGAATTATGTCAGGGACAGAAAGAACACTGTCCCCAGACTTAACAATGATTCAGATCTACTGGTGCTATTATACTTTCTATTATAAAATAATATAACATGGTGTAAAAATGTATTAGACATGTTTGTATAAATAATTGATTATTGCATCCTTGTTATATCCTCCATTTTTTTAGGGGAGAAATGTATAAAATAATGAAGAAGGGACATTAATAGATAAATTCATGAACTGTTTTTCCACGATGTGCTGAGCCCTCGCGCCAGAGCTGGTACCTTATATACTCGTGTATAGCCGGTTTTTACAGCACAAAAAAATGTGCTGAAAACCTTCCCTCTGCTTATACACAAGTCAATGAAAAACCAAAAACTTCATACTCACCCGCCGTGGCCGCCCGCTGGTCGGCGACCGCTTCTGTCTTTCCCCCGCGGCTGGTCTTCAGTCTTTGCTCTTTTCTCTGTGTTGTATCAGCCGGCAGGATACGCTTCCATCCCAGCGATCTGCCGGTGCGCACAATATCATGTGACGGTGTCGCCGCTGATCACGTCACACAGCGACACACCACGTGATATTGTGCGCCCGCCGGCAGGGCGCGTGGAAGCGTATCTGCCGACTGATACAACACAGAGAAGACTCGAGATCCCCCCCCCCCCCCTCCCCACTGCGGGGACGGAGCATCATAAAGCCGCCTGTAGGTGCGCATTGAAGTGTTATTTTTTCCAATGTCTTGGTAACATGAGCTGGCAGTATCTAAGGCTGGCCGGCTGTAAATACTTCAAGGGTTCAAGCTGGCTGTATACTTCAAGGGGGCTGCGGCTGGCTGTATACTTCAGGGGGTGGCAGCTGGCTGTATAATTCCGGAGCTGGTTCGGCTGTCTTGTTACTTAGTGGCTGGCAGGCTGGCTGTACTACTTTAAGGGGCTGAGCATGACTGGCTGTTACCTCAAGGGGCTGTGCAGTCTGGTCTGTATACTGTTCAGGGGGCCTGCGGCTGCTGTATACTTCACGGGGGCTGGCAGCTGCTGTATACTTCAAGGAGCTGCAGGCTTGGCTGTAACTTCCAAGGGGGGCTGGCAGCTCGCTGTATACTTCAAGGGGGCTGGCAGCTGACTGTATATTCCAGGATGCTGACAGGCTGGGCTGTATCTTCAAGGGGGCGCTTGTATACTTCAAGGGGGCTGGCAGGCTGTGCTTGTACTTCAAGGGGGCTGGCAGGCTGGTTGTATCTTCAAGGGGCTGTGCAGGCTGTGCTTGTCATCTTCAACAGGGCCTGCAGCCTGGCCTGTAGACTTCAAGGAGGTCTGACAGGCCTGGCTGTATACTTCAGGGGGCTTGGCAGGCAGGCGTATACTTCAAGGGGGCTGGCGACTGGCTGTATACTCAAGGGGGTGCTGGCAGGCTGGCTGTATATTCAAGGACTGGGCAGCAGGCTGTATACGTTCAAGGGCTGGGCAGGGCTTGCTGTATAACTTCAAGGGGCTGGCAGCTGGCTGTATTACTTCAAGTGGGCTGGCAGGCTGGCTGTATACTTCAAGGGGGCGGCAGGCTGGCTGTATACTTCAAGGGGCGGGGCAGTCTGCTGTATACTTCAAGGGGCGTGCATGCTGCTGTAATACTTCATGTGGGCTGGGCGCTGGTTGTATACTTCAAGGGGCTGGCGCTGTATACTTCAGGGGGGAGGCTGTATCTGGGAGGCTGAGACAAATGATATTTGTTTCCACCCTGCGCGTAGTACTCGAGTCACTAGTTTTTGCGCCTTCTCGCCAGTTTTTTTGGTGGTATAGGGGCCCATCGGCTTATACGCGGGTCGGCTTATACTCTAGTATATACGGTAGGTCTTTGCTGCATATTGCAAACAGATGTCTGCAACATGGGCGCCGCCATCTTGTCTAGGATCGTGCTACCCTGTTACAATCATCGGGGAGGGCGGCGATCCGTCTCCCCATGGTATCCTCATGTCTTCCGAATACCCAAGGCTATTTTCTTGATAGCACATTGAAATGAAAGAGGAGGACATCCCCATATCACTGCTACTGTAGTATTGCAGTATATGATAGGATTCGATCAACAACCTAATGGTTAAAGTCCACCCTAGGAGTCTGACAAAATAGTAAACAAGAAAAAAACAAAAGTAAAAAAAAAATTATAATAAAAAAACTAAAAATTCAAATCACCCCCCTTTCCTAGAACTGACATAAATATAAATACATTAGGTATCGACGTGTCTGAAAATGCCTGATCTATCAAAATATCAATGCGTTTTACATCCCTAACCACAGCCCAGTCACCAGCCGAAAGCCCTGGAAACCAGGGATAACTCTTATACTATCCCTAACATTAATGTCCTGAGATAACGTCACTACTGTACACAAACCAGAGCATCACTACAGAGAGGTAGGGATAACGGATTGGCTTAATTCTTTGTTTCACTGCCACCGCTAGTGCCTAGAAATTACCTTATCCCAGAATATTTCTATGTAGGTGGGCCCCCAAAATCAATTTCACTGGTGAGCCCCAGGTACCCCAGTCCGACCCTGCATACATACATACATACATACACACATATACTCAGTTTTATATATTAGATATATATATAGCAATAAAATAAAATAGTATTTACTACCTGGAATCATCCTAAATATCTCATGTTTACACTAAGAGCTGTACACACAGCATGTCAGTGTGTGCTTTTGGTTTACAATCTACTTCCTCCTGGTGGTAGAGTTCCTTTAAGCATTTACAGCAGTTACCTGCACGAACTATAAATACTATTATATGAAGTTGAGGTTTCAAAACCCTCCTTCCATTTCGGTATGGTAGGGTGTTACTGAATAAGAGCTGGCAATAAAATTTTATGTGTTTAATCATGTAAATTAAACGTTCTTTTATGCTCGCTTTACTGCTTCTAAATACAACTACTAAAGGAAAGAATGTCTGCCACTTAAATGATCTCACAGGTAAAACAGTAGTGTTCAGGTACTTCTGCTTTTCCAGGAACATTTTCGCTTTTCCAGTAATCCTGAAACCTAAGCTATAGGTAAAAATCACTAGGCTGCTAAGGCGCATTTGGCATAATAAAATTTCTCTTGACGAACGTGGGATCCAAAAAGTATAGAACCCCTCATTTTCAAAGATAGAAGTGGTTCCAAATTTATTCTTGGAAGGCATAACCTCTCTCCAATTGTGAAGCAGAGTTGGATCTGGGTACCCCACGGGTGGACGATAAGGCAGTATTTGGAGGCTGCTGCTTGCAATCACAGCTGGTTTTCTTCTGCATTTGAGAGTGCAGGCAGTGACCTATCCTTTGGATGGACAGCACTAGTCACAACAACAGCACTCCCTACCAGCGCAGTGATGCAGGATACAGCGTAACACACATGACCAGCGGTAATCTCGAGAATTGTGTGCAGGTGACAGAAAGCACTGTCCCCAGACGTAACAAGATTCAGATCTACTGGTGCTATTATACTTTCTATTATAAAATAATATAATAGAATAATAGAATAATAATAATAATATATATGCATGAGGACAAGTTTAATAAGATGAGCTATCAGGGTCATATTTAGTGTTGATGCTGCCCCAGGCACTCTCCCTATTGGTTCCATACAGCCAGGGCCGGCGGAAGTCCCCCAGCAGTGTAGGCAATTACCCCGGGCCCTCAGCCTGGGCAGAATGGCTGTGCAGGTGGGTGACTAAGGCAGCCACCAGAGTTACTGCCTTCCACATATTAATAGCACCAGCATTAAGAAACAATGGTAAAAGTAGGAAGTAGTGGAGTGGCACAGTGTAAAACAAAAGGGTGCAGGTCTTTAAAAGGCGAAACGTTGCATCTATGGCGGAATAAAATATTGTCACTTTATTCCTTTGGAGTGCTGCTTCGTTATCGATTTTTGGTAGTATTAAGAAGCATGTGTTTTTAATTTGATTTTGGTGTGTATTGGGACCTTATTGCATATCCCCCTCGTTTTCTTTATATTGAATATTTTTTGCTACGGATAAGTGGTCTATAGACCGTCATAACCATCCCATCAAATGAAAAAAGAGAATGTTTTTATACAGAGACTTAGTGGTAAAGCTGGAGAGGGGTGAGTATATGCACCTTATTTTTATAAAACCTTTCCGGGTCCTCTGGTTTCCTCCCACACTCCAAATCATACTGGTGGGTTGCTTAGTTTGTGAGCCCCATGGGGACAGGGTCTGATTTGGCAAGCTCTGTGCAGCACTGCGTAATTTGTGTTTGCTATATAAATAAAGGAATTATTATTATTATTATTATGACCAGATGCTATTGATATACAGAGCAGAGCACATAAAACACGTCTGTCTGCCCGACCTGTAAAGATCTGTGAACTCATCACACACCACCGCGTTCATGGACAGATTCAGGAGAAGAAGAGATGGCAGCTACTTGGAAAACAGGCAACTAATTATTCATTTTATATGGCCACATGATGGGTTTCTATTGTGTTTTGAAACACATTTAGAAAAAACACATCATCAAACCCATACATATTATTTTGTCAGGCTTCAGGGGTAGTGGACCCACAGGACCACCGAGGATGACGTAAGCCGACACCTGGGCCCGGAGTCTAAGTGGTACCACCAGGTTGTTCCACAGGTGTCTGCTGTAACAGCCAAGGTGAAGTACAGAATTGTAAAGCAGACTCGTGGTCAGGGACAGGCAGGTGGTCGAGACAGGCAGCATGGAATCGAAGTCAATAACGGAACCGGGATCATACCAGGAAATTACAATAACAACGAAGGGCATTCGAACAAAGCTTTCTCTATGGCACTAGGCACAAAGATCTATCAGGGTGTGTAGGGAGAGGCTGGTTTATATGTAATTCTGGAAAATGGCCAGCGTCAATTAATGATGCGCTGGCCCTTTAAATCTTCTGAAGTCGGTGCGCGCGCGAGCCCTAAGACACGGGGATGTGCGCACGTGGCCTGAGGACCGGGAACAGGAGCGGGGAGAGTTAAGAAGCGTGTGCACAGCGCTTGCGAATATGGAGGGACGGATGAGCCCACAACCCAAGATATGGGTCGCAGGAGCATCCGTGACAGTACCTCGCCTTTGGCCTCCCCCTCTTCGTGGGCTGGAGAAATCTCCATGGTCCAGGATATTGTCCTCAGACTCCCAGGACCTCTCCTCCTGACCGCACCCCCTCCAGTCGACGAGAAAGAACCGTTTTCCTCTGACGAACTTCATATCCAGGACCTCCTTTACCTGATAGACATCAGTTGCATCAGCTTCAGGAGCAGGAGGAGGTACTTGTCTGGAGAAGCGGTTCAAGAAAACTTGCTTCAGGAGGGAGACATGAAAGCAGCTTGGGATGCGCGTGGCGGGTGGAATCGCAGCTTGTATGCCACAGGATTAATGTGCTGCAGCACCTCGAAAGGACCAAGGAAACACTGCGCCACTTTATAGCTTGGAATCTTCAGCCGAACATATGTGGAGGAGAGACACACTTTATCACCTGGAGAAAAAACTGGAGGAGGTCAGCGTTTCTAAGTTTTGGTGCGGGCTGATGCCTGAAGTAGAAATTGACAAGTCCAGCTTCACTTGAAGTTGACTGCACAGGGATCGCCAGAAACAAGGAACAAACTGGACCCCATGGTCCGAAACAATGTGCAGGGGAAGTTCATGAAGCCGGAAGATGTGCAGGAACAACAGACTTGAGAGGCATGGAGCTGATGGCAGGCCTGGCAGAGGAACAAAATGGCCATGGCTATGTGAGTCCACGGGCAACTGGGAAACAGCAATGGCAGGATCAGACCTGCAGGCTTGAGATGTGACGACTTGTTATGGGCACAGGAGCTGCAGGAACTCACAAAATCTCGAACATCCTTGAACAGTTGTGGCCACCAGTAGTAACGAGATATGGGAGCAATAGATCTCTGCACCCCAGGGTGCCCAGCCACATGAGAACAATGTCCCCAAGTGACTATCCTCTTACGAAGAGCTGGTCGGACATAGGTCTTGTCAGGAGGAAGCTGACGTAGGTCCACAGAAGCAGCAAAAACTAGGTCCAACGATATGATGAGGAGCCAATTCTTCCGCAACAACATCAGATGGATGAGAGAGGGTATCCGTCTTGATGTTCATCTCGACTGGACGGAAGTGAATCAAGAAGTTGAACTGAGAAAAGAAGAGGGACCAGCGAGCCTGTCCAGGATTGAGATGCTGAGCAGTCTGGAGATATAGGAGATTCTTGTGGTCGGTGTAGATATAAACCAAACTCCTTACAGAAGATAGCGCCACTCTTCTAAAGCAAGTTTTATGGCAAATAGCTCTTGGTCCCCTATGGAGTAATTCCTCTCTGCAGAGGAAAAGGTCAGAGTTTGGCTCTTGGGCCCTTTCTGGTTGAGCACTGCTCCAGCTCCTACTGAGGAGGCGTCAACTTCCAGCTGGAATGGCTTCTCAGGCTGGGTGAAAACCAGGGGGGGCGAAGCCCAGGAATCTCTGTATTGCAGTCCCACAGGACAAGGCAATTGAAGAACCGTAGACAACTTAGCAGGATCCATCTGTAGACCCTTTTCAGAGATGATACTGGCACTTCTCGAGTTTGCCGTAAAGCTGATTGGCTCTTAAATGACTTGAGGACTTGCCGCACGTGGGACTAGTGGAACTCAAGGTCCGTAGAGAACACCATGATATCGTTGAGATAGACCACGACTCAGGTATATAGCAAGTCTATGAAAATGTCACTGTTGAACTCCTGAAAAACAGCTGGTGCGTTGCATGAATCGTTATGACCAGGTACTTGAGGTGCCCATTACAAGTATTGAAGGCGGTCTTCCATTCATCACCTTCATGGATCCAGATGAGGTTATACACATCACAAAAGTCTAGTTTGGTGAAGACCCTGGCTCCACATAAGCGATCAAAGAGTTCTGTGATCAACGGCAATAGATAGCAGTTCTTCACAGTGATCTTGTTTAGGCCACGATAATCTATGCATGGATGGAGTGACCCATCCTCTTTGGCCACAAAGAAGAACCCTGCATCAGCAAGAGAAAAGGACTTACGTATGAACCCCCTCTGTAGATTGTCTTTCACGTAGGCCAACATCGCTGCAGTTTTGGGAACAGACAGTGAGTACACCCAACCCCGTGGAGTAGATGCGCCTTGCAGAAGGTTCCGCGGGAACGGGAATACCCAGCAGAAGCTTGGAGGACTTTGGAAGCGAGATGGTGGAGATGGGACAAGCCATTTCCAGACAACGTGACATTCCGGTTCCCAGCAGAGAACTTCACCCGTCTGCCAGTCGAGCACTGGTTCGTGGTGCTGCGACCACGGAAGACCCAGAAGAACTGAAGACGTGCAACAGGTTAGCACGATAAAGGAAAGTCTCTCCTTGTGCAAGGAGGCATAGGGATTCAGTACGGTCCCGGATTGGGTCTTAGAGAATCTGCCCACTGACTGACGAGATGACCAGCGGCTTCTTGAGATGGACCACAGGAAGACATTACTGAGAGACCAGGGCAGCATCCATGAAGTTTCCTGCCTAACCAGAATCCAGGAATCCAGAGGCTTGAAACTGATTACTCGTCCCGGAGCTGAGGAAGACAGGTATGTTCAGACGTGGAGAAGCTTTGTTGTCACCTAGGGACGCTTCTCCCAAGAACCTTAGATGTGGAGGTGAGGACGGAGTGGAAAGGTCTGAAGGAAGTGTTCCGGGCTGGCACAATAGAGGCAGAGATTCTCCTGACATCACCAGGAACGTTCCCGGGAAGACAGACGAGCTCTGTCCACCTGTATACGTTCCTCTGCAGCTGGCTGGTCTTGGGAAGGCAGGGGCCAAGCGAAGCAAACGTTGCACCTTGTTCGAGAGCACTTCATAAACCAGATATCAATCCAAGTGGCCAGAGAGATGAGAGCACTCAGAGTAGTCGGCAGGTCACGTGCAGACAGCGCAACTTTAACTTGTCCCGAAAGTCTCTTTTTACAGGTTTCAATAAGGGCTGCTTCGTTCCAGGCTAGCTCAGAGGCCAAAGTACGGAACCGAACCACATAGTCACCAACAGATGAGTCCCCTTGATGCAGGTTCAACAGTGCAGTCTCAGATGCAGATGCCCATGCAGGTTCCTCAAACTCAGTGAAGGAGGTGATGTCAGCTGTAACTGGGTCTTTTCTGTCCCAGAGGGGAGTAGCCCATGCCATGATTAACCTCTTAATGACCGCCGTATCGGCTTTTTACAGCGGTCATTAAGGGTACTTCTTCTGATGCGTACGCCTTTCTACGGCGGCGCGTCAGAAGAAGATTTTGGGACACTGGGTCCTGCAAGTGCCGGTGTCGGGCTGTGATATCACAGCCCAGACCCGGCACTAACACCCAGGATCGAAAAAACTCCGATCCCGGGTGTTTAACCCCTTACACGCCACGGTCAAGCTTTACCACGGCGTGCAAATGTGTCCCCCGTGGATCGGACACCCCCGGTGTGCTTAACGGGGATCCGATCCCTCCTGCCTCAGCCCCGGGTTTCGACGAGTGACTCGAAGCTGTCGGCTCCTCTCTGTGCTGGGTTCCGCCTCCTGGCAGGACCCGGCTGTGTGTAACTGAGCATGAGCAGCATGCTCAGTTACTTACAGTATACACTGCAATACAAGTGTATTGCAGTGTAAAGGCTTGAACAAGTGATCGGATGATCGCTTGATCAAGCCAAGAAGAAGAAAATGTAAAAAAGTTAAAAAGAAAAGATTTAGTCATTTTAGAATATAATTAAATAAATAAATAAAATAAAAGTCCCATAATCTCCCCAGTTACACATAAAATGCAAATAAAGTATATAAAACACAAAAACACGTACATATTTGGTATCACTGCGTCCGTATTAATCTGTACAATAAATCTAAATCAATATTGGACCCGCTCGGTGAACGACGTAAAAAAAACTCAAAAAAATTCCTGTAATATACAATTTTTCATCAAACACTAAACACTAAAAATGTTCTAAAAAGTGATCAAAAAAAATTTCGTTCCCTAATATGATACTACTGAAAAGAACAACTCTTTTTGCAAAATAAAGCCCCAACGATCTGATAACAGAAAAAACGAAGATTAAAGTTGTCAATAGTAAAACAAATGCGATTTTCTCCAAGAGTGTTTTGCTCAGGAAAATTGGCAAAGATGAAAAACATATATAATAAGGTATCACCGTAATCGTAGTGAACCAAGAATAAAGATATAAATTTATTTTACATTTAGGTGAGCGGAGGAAAAAAAATGCTAAAAGCCAAAATAAAATTGATGATTTTGGTTTTGTGTCCCCCTTGAAATAGTTACTTGAAAATCTCAGAATAAGCTTAAGACCCCCAAATGATGATATATACATTGTATATCATCCCGTAATAATAAGCCCTCATGTTTGCATTACCAAAAATATAAATTTATACGTTTGTACAATGTGACAATACATCGTCTGTGAATGGCTTGATCCTTCTATTCCGCCCGGCCGTGCGCCCATACAGCAGTTACCACCACCATATGGGGTAATCACTACACTCGGGAGGAATTGGGCATCAAATGTTGCAGTGCGTTTCATCTCTATTATATTTCGGAAACTGTCGTTGCCGGCCTAAATGAATGTATTTTCCAAAAAAGCGAAAGTTTCTAAATCGCAGGTTCCTTATTGTTTTAACCCAGGTGAAACGATTAAAGGGTTAATAGACTTAATAGAAGTTGTTTACTACGTTGAGGGCGTGTCCATGTTCTATAGTGGTGGTAATTTATGGGTTTTACTATTTATTTAGGCCTTTCAAAGTCACTTTTGAAAGCTGAGTTTCCCTGCAAATGTGGTTCTGCCACATCATACATCCTAGAAAAATGAGATGAACGCATTAAAATATCTATGCTCAGCATAAAGCAGAAACATTCCTAAATGTTAATTATCAAGCTTTTTTGGGTGTTTTACTATGCCTGCGGAAAGGCAGAACATTTCATTTGAAAATGAAGAATTTTTTACCAAAACTTTTGCCAAATTTCAACTTTTTTTTCAGAGCGAACGCCAAAAACTTATCACTTAAATTTTGTCTAACTGAGTAGCAAGTGTCCACGAGAAACAGTCTTCAAATCCCTGGACTCCTGTTAGTGGTCCGAGTTATAACCAATTATCGTGAGACAGGGCAGATTTGAAAAATCAAGTCTGGTCATTAAGCTGAAAACTAGTGTCGGTGATAAGGGGTTAATTGCCACCTTACACCATTCCATGACAAACTGTGTTGACATAAGCTCATTGTGCAGGGAGCACTGGGTGATAAGCCCCTGCACAACTTGGGGTCCCCATCATACTATGATGGCATGGAAAGCCTAGGTTCAGCAGAAGGCAGGCTAGAACAGAGTAGCAGGAGGAGCCACAAGATCTTAAAGCTGTTGCTGTGTAGCCATCAATTGCTGCAACATGGCAGTGACTTGTCCAAGCTGTTCACCATGCACAGCAATTTGCCGGGACAGCTGGACTACGATGGTGGTAGCGGGACCTTGTTGGGATCCATGGCTGGATCTTACTGTCAGGTTCCAGGGGTAGTGGACCCACTGAACCACTGCGGATGATGATAAAAGCCGACACCTGGGACCGGAGTCTAAGTGGTACCCGGTTTTCACCAGAGCCTGCTGCAAAGCAGGTTGGACTTGCTGGGGAGACTGTAAAAACAAGAAAGCAGTTTTACTTACCCCGCTCTGGTGCGCTTGTCTAACCATGTTCCTCCCAGAGGTGCAGCTAGTGATGCCCCCACTAGTCACAGCACCTGCCCCTAGCATCCATAGGTTACAGCACTCTTTGACCCAGCGCAAACAGACACATCATTACTTGGCACCTGAGCTGCGTCTCGTGCAGCCTGTGGATGGATCACGACGGAGACAGACCTAAGAGGTACGGGGTGGGAGATGGCACTTTGGCCAGATCTCACCTCCAGAGTAATCTGCAGTGCTTTTGGGAATGGGGGGGGGGGGAGGCGGAAGAGGGCATTGATGGGGTCCCATGGCAACTTTTTATTAAATAAAAAATCTCTCCCTTGCCTGGCTGCCCCCATATTCACAGTGCCTAGTGCCAGATATGGCCATGTGAGCTACACGGATTGGAAAAAAAAAATAGAATCAGTGTTTATGGTTTATCCTCCTAAAGGTTTTTAGACAAGGATAGAAAAGGAACAGGATTCTACTTTTACAAATTTTACAACAATAGCTTGAGTGTAAAATCTCCATTCACCTTACAAAGTACTAGAAAATACAGTATGAAAAAAGGCTTTTGAAGGCAACTATAGGCCAGTGGTGGTGAACCTTGGGAAAATGGACAACCACAGGTCCTCGCATAAATTTCATAACAAGGAACCCATGGCTTCTCCTCCTACTGTTAATTTGAGCTCCTGCACAGGCCTGCAAGTCTGTCCTGTACAGGGGACCTGGAAAAAAAAGCTACAATAATAATTCTGATTTTCTCCTTTGTTACTGTATATGCATGTCTCAGGATGCCAATGGAGTTGAAAAGCTTCTGACAAGCAGTAAGCAATAAGTTTTCTAAATGCCATGTTGCACTTGACAGTGTACAACCAAATGTTGTATGGTGTAGTGTTGGGCACTCGCTCTCAAAAAGGTTTATCACTGCTTTAGGCCGTGTCAAAATTGATCTAATACGCGTATCCCAGTCAGGAGTTGTTGTTTTTGCCCAGGCTATCTATCTTCTCCAATGATAGATCGGGCAAGGGAGACTCGCTTACTAATTGATCATCTTCCCTAGAACAAGAAACCAAAACGGTAGAAATAGTCACTTGTTCAGTAGGAAAATAGTAATATTCAACAAAAAAAGTATCTGGCAGTAGTATTTATAAAGGCTAAATATTTGGTAATGTAGAGTTGTGTGTAGTTTCTAAAAGTTAGGTGACGGCGGAGATTCTAGCAGTGATTGTCATGTAGGGGTTGGGTCGTGGTGTAGGTAGGGGCAAAATAAAGACATATAAAACAA